>OZ024902.1:123610607-123728107 GCA_964017125.1 Flabesymbios commensalis | reverse complement strand
TCTGTTAACCTCAGTAAATCACTAAGTGGTAATAATGATAATATTGTCGCTGATAATCTGCTTCTGTATATATAGACCTATACCCACACAGCCCAAAAGCCATAAGACGTTGAATCAATGTTGGATTAACGTTGGTCTAGTCTTAGGAGGCGATTAGCCATTTGCGGTTTAGGGATATTTAGACCTAGATAAATCACCGAACGATAGCTCAGCCGCAGCCCTCTGGCCGCAGCCTAAACTCCCTGTTGATTTACAACCTGATCAGATTTCGGGATAGAACACACATTTCAGCTCAAACGTGTTTTTTTTGACGAAACACAGTTGATTACGGATTAAGTCTACATAGTAACCATTAGATCTAATATCTAATTTAAACATTTACTGTGATGTTCTAAATATCACAGTAACTAAATGAATAATGTAAAGGCCAAAAATCTGGTTCTGATGTTTATGTGAAAAAAGACAGAAGTCATTAAATGAGAATTTAACGCAAGTAAAACACTCTGAAATGTGAAATAACATAGACTACTTATTGTAATAATGTAATATAATAATAAAAATATAATGGAATATAATGTAATATAACTTTATATTGTAGTAATGACCCTGGTGGGAACCTACTGCAGTGGTTAAAGCTGCTTGCTTGGAAAGACGAATATCGTGGGTTCGAGCCCCACTCTGGCCTCAACGTTTAAAAGAAACACAATTTTTCTTCCCCGCTCACTCGTAAAGATACAATATTGTGGAAGCCTCAGTGGCAAATAAGTAGCGGCCTCACACGGTCAGGGCTTGAATTTCGAATCCTGTGTCTGTAGGGCAGTATCGTCTCATTCATTCACCATCCCCACAAGTTCCATTTTATTTTTATTTATGTGAAAAAAGACTTAATTGAATAAATAATTATGTAACGCAAGTAGTCTAATAACACACTGACATGTGAAATAACGTAGACTACTTATTGTAATACTGACGGTTTTGTCTGATGTAAGAGGCAATTCTCACTTGTGATTTATATTAGAAACAGTATTCATAGCCGTATAATGCAACAGGATTGCAAATCACAATTTATGTGTCTTGGATTACTTTTAAGACGTGTTTTATGAAATCGTTGATGATGCAGTTGGAGTAGACCGAATTTTGTAAATGCTCCTCCCCTATGCCTCGTGTAAAGTGGTGTTACTTACTACTGCACATTGCCCCGATTTAAGAACCACTGGGAGCACAGGGGCGTGCACATATTTTTTTTTTCGCTAAGATGAGTGGGGAGGGGGGGGGGCACATATCGACGTTTGTGTGCGTCGGACTTTAAATCATGCATGTTATTTTTGATTAATTTTCTGATTTTAGAGCGTTTTGACTCGATTTTCTGAATATTTATTTTCTAGGCCTCAACATGTTTGTCATGCGCCCAAGGAGGGGGGGGGGGGGTCAGGACTACATGGACCCCTATTATGCATGCCCCAGGCGCATGCGCAGCGACCCAGATTTTGTAGACACTTGTTGGCTGCTCTGATCTGACACAGATCTGACACAGATCTGACAAGTGTCCTAAACTTGGCCCCCGCGTAGCCCACAGCAGTGTAGCTAACATGTGGCGCCGACAATCTGGCATTTGATTGATTATAAAAAACTGATAACCATTGAGTGACATTCGACACGTTTTTTAATTTCAAGGTGTGCTATTTATGTTGTATTGTTCAATATAATTTACTATACAAAAATAATAAAACACATTCGTTATTGTGACAAACAACAACTCCAAATGGCTATATAATAGAGTTCCATTGAAAAATTAGACATTGTTGGCCTAGTTATCATTCAGGAATAGATTTCTAATTACCACGGCTTGTGTTCGATAGATTTGTGCGGCAATATATTGTTTTATATGTTAGGTATTGACATTATTAATAATTACTTGAATAATAAAATAATAATTAAAATTAAATATTTTTCATCACAACATCCAACCGTCCAGCCGATCTATTTTTTTCTACCTGGCATCACTCATATACGTGCAGAAAAACGGAAGACATGCAGCACTGGAGTGAATGAAAAAGGCAAAATACTATCCACTCAATGTGTGCATAAAACGCTGTAATAATGTTACTCCAACAGGTTACTACTTTTTTCCCACAGCATATGTACATGTATGGTAAAAGCATGTAAAGACAGCTAGGTTGAAAACGGTTGACAAAAACTATCACGTTTTTATTTTGTCTTTTAATAATTGTGTCATCTAATGACTTAAGATAGCTCATCCCAAGGCGTTAGTGTCGAGAGAGTACCCAGACGCTCTTGTACCCGCAGACATGTTAACTGGCTTGACGAATTGATGTAATTATAGCTAATTCACAATTTTTTCAGTCAGTCAAACAAGGTTTCACGCCTTCACTTGTTGATCTTAAAATACAGTATTAGAGTCATTATTCAGATTTATGAAGACTTAAATTAAAAAAAATACCATGGTAATAATAACATAGTGACAACCACTTTTTAGCCTGTAATACATGTGTATATACATATACTTTACGTAAACACGATATAATATTTATATATATAGATAAAATTCAACACAAACAAAATACAAACTAAGTCCAATATAATTTCAAATAAAATACATCTGAATCTGAATCTGAAAGTTACGTGGCAGGAGCACATTGTGTGCTATCGCGCCACGGGGAGAGGTTTGCATGGGTAGTTAAAAGAGAAAAATTAGTCCGACCTCTTCAATCTAGCCTTGAAGGCTGTGAAGGTCGGCGCCAATTTTACATCAGATGGTAGTTTATTCCAATCCGGTATAGTTCTAATAAAGAAGGAATTTGCAAACGGTCTCTTTTTGGTTTCAATGGTTCTGAAATTTTGTGTGCTGCCCCTTGTTCTATTGTCAGGTCTACACAGCATATCAATCGAGAGGGCTACCTCTCTATTAATTGCTTTTTAGAGCATGCAAAGCCTAGCTGTTTTACGGCGTTCTTGCAAGCTATCCCAACCTAGGCTGTCAATCAGTTGGGTCGAGGTGAGTCCACATTCCCTCCTGTAATTATTGGTGACATTTATTTTTTAACTTATTAATAAATAATTCACCATCGCATGGAGTTCATTGTTTTTTTCTCAATCTGCTACACAGACATCCAGACATACAGTTATTTTGTTGACATGAATTTGTCTTGTCAACATAATATATGTAAATGTATATACAGTATTATAGGCGCCTGCTAACTTAAAATTAACGAAACCTGCAATATTTGACAGAAGGATTTGGTTGTGTTTAATTAAATTTACCATGAAAAAGAATACCTTTTAATTTTACACACACAAATTGATATAGGTACTTTCGACATTTTAAGGATCCGTTTGCTTGGTGTATCGGCAGAATCTGTTACTTTATCTGCACAATTTGTGGCAGACATGGCATGCCAGTCTCCCGCTGCAGCGGTCAGCATGAGAATAACCTGATAACAGATCGCCCCCTGGAATCACGTGGCAGCGCGCTACTTAAATGCGCACAACCTTCAACGGCACACATTTCTTTTCTCACACATTGGATGCGAACATGGCATACATGTAATCAACAAGACTGGTTCTGCGATTTTTGAAGACGTTCACTTGATGTAAAAGGTAAGGGTATAATTTTAAACACAAATTGTGGTTGTTAATTTTTCGGGTATTTATAGCTGGAACAATTTATAAAAAACCAAGAATTATAATTTTTCTTTTGACGTTTGGAGTGCTGAATTATTCTGTCGTATTTTCTGTCATTTAAAGCTGATTGTTCATTGTTTAGCTTCGAATGACACCAAATCGTTATTTGTTTTTACTTGGGGGTTCTTACATAATATAGGCCTAATTATTGATTATTAAAAATATATTTTACGACAAATTTAATACGTTTATGGAAACAGCTATACAGTCTACCCCAGCACTGTAATAGTTAACAACAAGTTTTTTGCTGTTTATATGGGCTACTTAATTATGCACATTAAAAATGTGAGTTGGTTATTGACTTTTGCTTAACTTTTTTAGATGAGTAAACGACGCCAAAAACCAAATGATGTTGCAATAAACTACATATGTCTTGCTAAGGACCAAGAAGGGTTGGAGATGCGCCAGGTCAATACAGTTATAGGTAAGTGATTTTGTAGTGTGGTTGTTTGTATGATTATATTGATATATCATCGTTTTCTATTGGTTAGGGATTGGCCGTAATATAATAAAACGAGTATTTAAGCAGGTGCTTATCCAACACACATGTCATCACTTTTAGGTCTGCGCTGTTTATCACCCGACTTTATCATACAGATCGATATTAGAATAATATATTAACATTATGCTATGCCAAACATTGTACTTTTACGATCACATTAGTACATATTGCAATTAATATTACTATGATTGCTTCTATACATCTTCATTTTTACCGATTTCTGTTTCAATTAATTTTACTTCACATTTTATTACTTCACATGGCACATGCTATAATTGATAACTTCATTCGATATGTATTACTATTACCATGATTATACGGCTTTCTATGCAGGCTTTAAGTGAATACCTTTTTGGCTGCGCAAACAAACATTTAATCTAAAAAATATATCTTATTTATTTATTTATTAAGACATATTTATACAGTGTGGACATTATTAGCAATCAGGCCATTTTTCATAATGACCTGTGATGATTTTGTTATATGATAACAAACAGTCAATTATATAATATATAAAACAGATGAAATATATAATACAGATAAAAACGTAGCAAAGTTGAAACAAATATAAAAATGTTGCCCGCGCCAAAACCAGATTTAAAAAACTACATGTTATGAATAGCGTATAGCCACCTACAAAATAATTACATTTACAGCACTTTTTACAACATGTAGATTTATAATAAAATTGTCATCTTTTTTATTGATTTTTCCTAGTTTTGCAGAATGTGTATAAGAAAAATTATTATAATAATAATATAATCTTCGACGTTGGTCCAGCATTGTATAAATGTTATACAAATGTGTTGTGTTTACTGGGTACATACATAATTATGCACAATATATTTGTTAGCTTTTTAAAATATACATAGGGGCTTACACAAATTACATACATCGCTATAAAATAATTTACACCCTTAGTTTAAAATGCATGGGCCAGCGTCAGCTCGTGAAGCCGTCGCATGACCAAAAACACGCCATACTAATACATAAAGATGGTCCCTACGACTACCACTTTCAGTATCGACGAAAACCTGGCAACCTCGCTGTTGAGTTTTTGGAAGCATAGCGAAATGCTTTTAGGAAGGGAGATATAATTTGGTGCCAAGTTGTTCCGTGCTTTATATGATACGACTCTAAAAAACGGCAGCTCCAGCTAGGTCGTTGCTTTTTCAGCTCACACAATATAATAATAGCCCTAATTATTTCATTTGCTATATTTAATTTTAAAATATTTACTGAGCTTCGAAAATGGCATTATCTTATATCGTATATAGGATAGACAGGTTGTATTTAACTTTCACAGCAAAGACTGGACATTAGTCCAATGTTGATTAGTAGTTGGGACCGCGTCGAAGACGTTGGCCTGATATTAAAGCAATGTTGCGCTAATGTTTCTATTTTGAAAAAAAATGTTGACTGGACTACTGATCAAAATTAATATAAACATTAACGCGGTATCAAAGTATAATAATATTATAATGTTAAAAGCGGTATAAAAGTATAATAATATTAGAATGTTAAAAGCGGTATAAAAGTATAATAATATTACAATGTCAACAATGATCCGATTGTAGTAGCAACGAATATACCCATACTTGATACTGACATCTAAGTTTTAATTTGCATAGTCTGGAATCGATAGGGTTAATTACACTCGCATAACCATGATAACCACTGTATACATACGCATACAGATCAGTATCAGATACATATCAGATATCTGCAGTTACTTTCTAGATGCAAAGAGTGGACCAATGTTAGGCCAGTTCTGCTAACAGTGGGCTAATGTTTCGCATAGGCACAAGCTCTGGCATAGGCGTACATGGGGGGGGGGGGGGAGGGAGGTGTGGGCTGTTATGGTTTTATTTTCAATTATGTTTTTTTTGGAGGGGGGAAGGCATAAATTAAGGAGATGCATTTTTTAGTTTTAAATATTTTGCACCTAACCACGTTTTAGTAAAAAAAAACATTGGGGGGGGGGGTGATTTTTTTCAGATGACAGATCAAATGTTAATATCACAGGGAATGCTCCGCTTTCGCTATGCAATACAAAACACATTTGTACTTGTTTTACAGTTGCGTTTCAAATTGAACTAAATTTTATAATATACCGGGAATGATTCAACGGCGCCAATAACAGTTTGGCTTACATTATATTTCAGATGATGCTTCATTCCTCTGGCCTGGTTAAAGTGAATGGTCATTATGCTCAAGGTGTGTTTGAAATCAAATCACAAGATATAATTGAATTTGGAACAGCTCACTTAAAGCTGATATCTGAAGAAATGGGCTTTATATATGAGGAGAAAGACAGAGACAAAGAAATACACAGGAAAATCACACAAAAAAGTGTTGTTTCAGCTGACGACAGAAGAGACAAGAAGACGAGGAGAGACATGTAGGCCTAGATGACACACATGAACGAGTGTTGATAACTAAAGAAGAAAAATGCACATAGAAGACACACAAAACAACGGGCTTACACCTCACAGACACAAAATACACACAGACACAGAGTTCATATCAGAAGAGCAAGAAATCTACATGGACGACACACAAGGAACACACAGGCCTAAAGATAGAGAACAGAAAATGCACACACAAAACATTGTGACTGAAGACAAAATGATGCATCAAAAAAGTGACAAGGAAATGCACATGGAATACACACAGGAACCAAAAATAAAAAAATAATGCAACAAAAATTAAAGAAAAGACCAAAAAGACCATGTGTCTACAGATGCAATCCCAATTGGCCAGACATCTACGTCGGCATCACAAGAACGAAAAAGCAGTGTCCGAATTAACAACGATGAAAGACGATAAAGATAAGAACTTTGTTTTCTCCAGAAATGTTAAAATCTGGCATTCTGAGAGAAAACAAAAAACGAGGTAAATGTACTGAAAATCCAGATTTTTTATGTGAACGTCAACAAGGAGACACTGATTTAGTAATATGTGGCACTTGCTCTGGATTCTTCAGCAGGAAAAAAATGTGGCAACACAAACAAATCACTGTCACAGTCGTGAAGCTGGTTCTGTCAGTAAAATTGCAGTATCTGCGTCTAATCTCTCTGTTCCGACTGATGATACCAGGCTAGGACAAGAATTTATCAAAAGTATTGTTCACCGATTCCATGACGACGAGATAGGGAACATATGTCGTCAAGATGAAATGATTCTTCTCTTGGGATAAGGTATATATTGCAAGGGTAAAGACAGGAAAATAGCAATGACAGACATGAGGAGAGTTGCGTCTCTGCTGAAAGAATTTAGAGCAAGTGTCAATGATATGACACTGACAGGAAAAGATTTGTAACACAGAACAAAATTTAAATTATTATAAGATGCTCTGCATCGTTTCATGCAAAGATGATGGTACCTTAAAGGCAGACCTGAAGCTCTCAATCGGGTATTTAATAAAGAGATGCGCAAAAGTGATGAAAGGCCTTTATATAATTGAAGGAAAATTCGATGAGGCACAAGAGATCGACAGATTTAATTCTGTTTTTGAATTAAATTGGGATTTCCTTTTTTCTAAATCTAAAAATCAAGTTGACGCAAGGCGCCAAGATGTCCTGCGGCGACCAAAAATGTTTCCCTATTGAAGAAGACGTTACACTGGTCAGAGATTACACTGTCGCAAATATAGAAAAAATGACAGAAGATCAATATTTGCAATGGGATCAATCTGAATTTAATCGCCTACGCTCGCTGCTGGTGTGCAGGCTCACATTATTTAATGCCCGTAGAGAAGGAGAGCCTTGTCAAATGACCCTCAACGACTGGTACAACGCGGAAATGGGAGCGTGGATTGACAACCAAATGGCCAGTGCCATTACTGACCCTGTGGAAAAATGAATGCTGGATGAATTTAAATTGACTTATCGGGCAGCAAAAAATAACAAATTAATTCCAATATTGATACCAAATGACACAGTCAGGGGAATTAAAAACCTAATTCAAGAACGTAAGTCGGCAGGTGTAGAACCTACTAACCCATACCTCTTCCCCAATACATCTGGGTCCACCACATTTTGTCCTGGCTGGCCATGTGTTCGTGAGGTTTCTGTTAGAGCAGGTGCCAGTCGAACAGATCTGATCACATCAAACAGATACCGTCACAGGGCATCCACCAAATTTGCATGATGTGATGTAACTGAAGAAAAGAGGAAATTATTTTATCGCCATATGGGTCACTCAGATGAGATCAATGAAAACGTATATCAGTGCCCATTGGCTATAAAGGAAATCACATCAGTTGGCGGTTTCCTACAGACGATTGACGGAAAGACACATGGTTTGTTAATTTCAACAATATTGATTATTATAACAATTGAGAAGAGTAAAAACATGCACTGATAATTTACCACCAATCACAACATACATATGCAATGACAATACATAACACATTAATGTTAAAGTGTATTTTTTAATTTCCTAAGCTGATAAAGTGACATATAGGGAACTAGATTAATTATGTGAGATATAGATGAATTAAAAAAAAAACTCAAGTTAGTAATCTTCTTAATATGTTGTATTGGTTTATGCTTTGAAAACGAGCCTAATTCCTCAAAGTTTAATCTGATTTTAAGATGATGACAAATCTTCAGCCTGTTCGGCATCCTTCACGCCGAGCATTGCACCAGCTGAGGCAGAGTCTGTGACATATGCACCTATGGATGATATTGATAGTGCTACTGAAGACAAAAAACCTTCATCAACATCATCTTCTGTGACACAGAAAAACGGTATATTGACGTAATGATACGTAACATAATCAAGAATACATTTAATGACAGAAAATGTACAACTTGAAATCTGTAAAAAGAAAGTCACCAGTCCTGTGATAGAAACTACACAACGCACAACGATATCGTATAGCGTAAGGCTAGCGTAAAGCTGTTCTGAAAACAGACCACTCTCAGCAGTGTAATAAGTCCTGGAATATGTGTCACAATGTTTGATAAAAATAAGTGCCGCGCCCTCAAACCACTGACGGTGATGTAATGATCATGTGGTGTTCGATTTCCAATAGATCACAACACATGTATTTTAATTATTAGTAAGCTGCAATGCTGCCCGTTAAACACGATATTGCTGACCCAAGTGTCACAAATATTTGCTATGCAACCCAGAAAACACAACATTTTTTTCTGCTATTGTTTTCATGCTCTTGTAATCGCATGAAAACAACAGCAGAACAAAATGCTGTGTTTTCTGGGTTGCATAGCAAATATTTGTGACACATTATGTAATGTTACTGAATATTTACTGTCACATCCTTTCCCAGCAAACACAAAATGTATAACCGTGGAAGTGTTTTTTTTGTATTTTACGCACTGTTTAATAATTGTTGTATTTTATGGTATGATACGTACGAGCGCTTTTTCCAAACCATGATTTATTCTAACCTTGCACAAATGTACACTTAAAACCCTAAATGTTTTTACTTCTTGTGTTTCGCTTGTCATACTTCGCATAATAATGATGAATGATGAAACAATTAAGCCAAGCCATGTTTTAGCCCCTTGCAAATTAACCCACATACTATTGCCTAAACTTTTATTTTTTGTTTGTTTTAGATCGTAGGTACACCAAATGGCAACAATCTCAAGCCGAAGCTGTTAGCACATACTTCAAGTCGTACATTCATGGTACATCCGAAAGAAAATATTCAGGTATATGTTTAATTTTGTAACTTATGATTCAATCTGTGGAAAATTGTAGTGGAAAGTTGCGTGCAAAATTGATTAAAGTTGCCAAAAAGGAAGTGTCCCAGCGACAGCAGATAACATATTTTATTATTATTGAGACAGTCATGGTTTCGTGATGTATAATGTGTCATCTGTTTAATATGCCAGACTCGCTGCTAGCCACTCTCCATGGTTATCATGGTTATCTTGGCTTAAACAAATAAGGGAATTGTGACGAAAATAATTAGGCCCCTCTTCGCCACGGTGGCGATAATAATTACCAGCTCTATCCATAGTGAATTACGGGTCATTTGCGCATGTACAGGCCTACAGCACGTTGCATTAACAGGCTTGAGCCGCGGATCGACTGTGCTGTTTAAATTGTATAATAGGTCTTTAGCCTAGTTCAGTCACTGGATAATATATATATCTACGAACATTGCGAGAGTTGACTTCAACTGCCGGCTACGTAGGCTCATTAGCTTGGATGCATTATGTAAGGCTACACTATGCCATATATACCATGCAATTCTGGGTAATTCGTTGTTATCTGCTTAAGCAATCACCATACATTAATGAATTGAAGAATGGGGTTTTAGGCCACCTTTGTCCACATAATTATCGGCTAAACTGGACCAGGATAACCTCCTGAGGATGGTCAGATGAATGAGATAACACTGCCCTCCAGACACAGGATTCGAAATTCGAGCCCTATATATATTATATGTGACGTGCCACATCGGCACCCGACCTATGTCGGAGCTTCAGATTTTGAGTTATGGCCATGTTTTGTTAAAATAATATTTTTTGGCTAATTTTCTTTTTTAATACTGATCAAAAATACAACTTCATAGCAATATTAGTACAAAATATTGAAGATACCCAAGTTTTATTTCTTATATAAAAAAAGATTTAATTTGAACTATTTAAACCATTCGTCAAATTAAATTTAAACTTTGTAGGTCATTTTCTCAACATTTTGCGATATTTTGGGCTTAAGTTTCCAAATCTTGTTTTATCGATGATTTTCTAAATAATTGAGATATATTTATAATTTTTGGTGCATTTGAAGCCTGAGCGCTGGCTCTTCGAACGCCACTTACTAACTCATTTTCTCTATTTTGCGACATAGAACTTGTTTTGATATGGCACGTCACATATAACCTCTCGGTCACGGTTATTCCCCATAATATTGAACCTTTACGAGTAAGCGGGGAAGAAACAATTTGTTTCTTCGAAACTTGCAGGCCAGAGTGTGGTTCGACTTTCCAAGCATGCATCTTTAGCCACCGCACCACGACCCCCGCCCACACAATACATTAATACAAGATCAAGTACATCTATCAATTTATTTTAACTAAGCATGCAGGGGCCATTGGGTCGATGTTGGCTCAAAGCTACTCATATCGGTCTGATAATGCTAACTCACACCACCTGACTGTAATGGAGTCACCATTTATTATCTTAGTAAACACAACACAGTGACCCAATGCTGTTTCAATCTCGATACGTCTGAGACACTGGGCCAACATTAACACCTCATTGGGTTAACATGTCGTTTTCTTTACATTAGAACAGCCCATCTATACATTACAGTGACATTGACATGGAACTATTTAAAATCCATATGAAATACTCGGTAGTAATTTCGTAGTAAACAGTAAACCGTCGATACACGTGAATCTGGAATACAATAATTTTGTTCTCTGTACTGTTAATTTTATTCTGTGTACTGTTGCGACCTCAGTCACAGTTACCTTCTGCGATTTGGCAGCGTTGAAATAGATTCTAACGGCCATTCTAGTGATATGTGTAATTATGTTATGTGTTAAGTTGAAATTTGCGGTAGGCCTAAAAATGTTAGAGAGGAATTTAGTTTCAAATTTAAGAAACGAGTAGTAGTAGGGGAACATGATCGAATTTGACGCTGTTTGGTGTTTTTTAAGCAGTGATATACATGTTTCAGGTCGAAAAGACATAGAAACGTTCTTACAACTCCATCCTGAGATCACACATAGATGGGACATCATCAAGACCAAGGTTTTCAATCAAAGACATTCAACTCTAACCAGATCAGAAAACAGGATAAATAATATCAGAGAAATCAAAGAAATATTCAAACTGACAATGAATGAACAGCGAAGGTCTACATGCTTTGTTTACTTTTATCGTCACTTTAATACACAGTTTGTCTACGCTACGATAATAGATGTCATTGAGTAAAGTGTCAATTTCTGGCTGTTTTTTAAATGGATGCTTTGCACATAATTTCTCACCTTCTGCGCAGGGATTTTCACTATGAGACTTGTATCCGTATCAGCCCATATCGCACTCTAGCTGTAGTTTGAACAGCAATCGATGACAGTTATGTCATATGTGACTTCATCGTGTAAGAAAATACAAACGTTGTTCATTTTTCGTGCAATATGGGAAAATATAGCACATGTCCAATGAATAAGGTGGTCGATTAAAGGCTCAAACCTTATTCATTGGACGAGTGCTGTATTTTCCAATATCGCACTAAAATAAACACCGTTTGCATATCATAATATACAGTTTTCCTGGTATTGTATGCTATGACTCAGCAAACACAAGACGTTGATCCAATGTTGGTTCATTGTTGGGCCGACGTCTAAGACATTGGTGTAATATTGTAACATTGGGTAATGTATTTTTTTGTTGGGGTGGTACTATATGGATATTTCACAAAAATAAAAGCGTGACATAATATATTCATAATGATGCACTTTGTTATTGATCATATGTTGATATATAATTATGTTGAAAAACACGCAATTTAGACAATATTTCACACCAGGGTTTTTATTTATAATACCCTATAAGCTATAAAAAATAAACATATGAGCATGACATAATTTAATTGATATATATAGCTAAAGTGAATGTTCCACATTTGGGGGAGTTTATGTAATAAAAAAATGTTATTTAAGCTGCAAGTTTATCTCTTTTTTTTGTGCATTGAGACGAATTTATTGATATGTGATTACAATTTTAAGTAGTTACTTCTAATCGTAGTAACAACAATATAGTATCCTGAAATCTTAATCGTTCTATATAAACCCAGGTGATGGTTGCATTTAGTTATAATCGTTTGAGTTAATGGCTATATGTCTATCAGTGGTCGCGATAAAGGCTGTGTATATCACATGGTCTCACTACAGTTATCAACCAAACTCTGTTGTAAAAAAACGATATTTTAAAAGTTAACATTTAGGGCGATGAATAAAATAATGTAAAAAAGTTTGATTGTTTCACGACATACATATTGAAATACTGGCTTATTTGGTTCATTAACACTGGGTGGGTAATTACCACCTGTTATTCTGTAGATTACACGTGACTGCCCGTCAATAACCAGACGGAATAACTGTTCTCGTTTTTTCTCGCGTATGCAGTGTTGATCTACGAGTCCTTGTTCCCTAACGCCATATACAGCTGTCCCGGCCCGGCTAAATGTGTGCGCAGCGCGCAGCGCGGTGCCCTGCGCGAAATTAACGTCGATACACTAGTCACAACCTCAACTCGACGAGGCCGCCATTAACGTGATCGCCTGGTCACATTCAAAAGGGAGAAACAATGCTGTTTCTCGGAAAACCCTACACGGGAACAGCGGTTTTCGAACCCAGGACGCATGCATGACTGGCAAGGCAGTCAAGGGCTCCAGCCATTGCACTACGCCCCTTTCTCTGGCCCGGCGAGATGCTGGGTCTGCCAGATTAATTAAGTATACCCCTGACCAATACGAGTAGCTAAATCTGTCACATGACGATATCAGCAAATAACCGCCTTTATTCAGGTTTTTTTGAATTAGGACATTGCATAATATTGGCCGATATACTAGTATGATATAAAATAGAATTTTCGGAAATGGTGGAACATTTAGTCACAGTTTAAGCCCCTCCTATGACCTCCTTTAAAATAGTATTGTACTATCCAAACATGGGTATAGACACCTCATATGTGCATATACATTGTTTTATAATGGCCGAACATTTTGCCACGGTTTACCGTCTCGGATAATTTTGACCTCCCTCTACATTTTATTCTAAGATGTTTATCTTTGTTTTGTACCAAGAAACCTTATTGTGAGTTTGACGAGATTATATTTTGTATGCCATTTAGGGAATATAGCCCACAGAATTTGGCTTATGTTGGAAAGAATTTATTAATTCAACTAAAGTTGCAAATTCCGGTTTGAAAGATATGTTAGAAATAGACATTTCTTATGAAGTAAACAAAAAAAATTGCGATCGATCTGTTCATCATTCAAATTCAGTTTGATGTGTCTATTATTTTGTAATGCCGATTTTATTACATCTCTGTACAGTAAGCGTTAATAAAAGTGATTTCGGCGCACCTGCGTTACATTTGGTGAAACGGCCTAGTTACGCTCGCATAGGCCTACACTAAAGCGAAAAATCAATCTGACACTTAACCCTTCCATCTCTAAGACGTTTTAATTATAATTTATATTGCTTGTAGTTTACTTGTTTATAACAACATTTAACCAATTCGCTATCACAAAACGCGACATCGGAATCGTCTTCTAAATAATTTAAATATTGTTACAATACATTTATTTGTGTTAAATCGTGATTTAGCACCCGGATTGTATAAACGTTCTACATATGAGCGATCTCGCAACTATAGGGTTGTCAAATTAAGGTATAGGTTCGCCAATGGGACATAATAAATAATTTCACCTTTATAGTAATTATTCATCTTTGGCGGATTTGTTTCCTAACTACTCACAACTCAATTGTATTACTGCTGCCGTATTCACTTACCGCCATCTGTCACTAACAAATCTGTACAAATTGAACTTAAGGTATCGAGTGCCTCATAGCCCATTAGAGATTAAAAATATTAGGTGTAATTCATAGAAGAAAAAGCTATATTACAAACGTGTACACGAAATTATCACTATCAATCTCTAATTGAAGTTGAAAGAACCATGTAAAATACAAACGATTTGGTTCATGTGTGTAAAACGCATCATCCGATTACCAGTGATTACATAATAAATAAATATTCTTTTAATACTGTAAGCACCAAAACAAATATTTGCTCGCAATAATTTCAGCACAGCTGTATTCAGCGCACCGGTCGTGCTAAAGACTTATTACATGCACATGCTATATCATATCAAGTGGTCGCACTAAAGTCGTTATATAGTATTAACTTTACCATGTTAATCTTTAAAGCGACCGATAAAAAGTCTACTTGTATTTTTTTTTTAATTTTTCAAACACAACGTGAATAGCACATATTACTACGTGTTAACGTGAAAACTATCAACGAAATAAATATTAAATGTAATAACCCTCTGCCATTTGATGTACCTGCGATCTAAAAACGAACAAAAACTGAAAATGGAAAAAATAGGCAATGGTATGTGGGCTAATTTGCAGTGTGCCTAAACCATGTTTTCGTTTAATCCCTTCGGCACCGCCGTATTGGACAAAGTATGGTATTATACCAACGCAGGAGTGGCTCAGCCTGACGCTGCCTGTCGTGCAGCTTCGAATCCCGCTTGGTGCAGGATTTTCAGAGAAATATTATGTTTCTCCCCTCTCAATATTGGGACATTGTTAAGATGTTGTGTCCTTGGGCAAGACACTTCACCCTCAAATGCTTCACTTGACTGAAAATGAGTACCTGGTAGGACAGAGATGGCAATGTGTACGATAAGTTCAATGCGCCGAAACGGCTGCAGGACTGTATGCTCCCCGGGGAGTTGAAATGGCACACGAATGAACAGGTCCAGTGACCAGGGGGTAAAATGTGAAGTCCGATGATAGGTCTTCAGACTTGATATTAGACTATAAAAAACCTGCACCTTACCTTACATATGACGAGATCAGCCAATAAAATCCGTCAATCAGTTGTTATTTAAATCAGGGGTAGAATACCATACTTGGGCCGTATTGAACAATGTCGGTCGTCCTAAAGACATTTTACATGCACATGCTATATCATAGCACCTGGTCGCACTAAAGTAGTGAACCATATTATGGTCGTGATATAGTAGTAATTTAACCATGTTAAACTTTAGCGAGACCGATTAAAAGTCAACTTTTAATTTTTGTATTTTTTCTTCACACAACGTAAGTAGGACATATTACTACGTTTTATCGTGAAAAAATCAACGGGATAAATATTAAACTTTATGCAATAACTCTCTGCACAGATGGTCGCGCTAAAGGCACATTTCTACACGGTCTCGCTATAGTGCGATTTATAGTTATATATATATATATATATATATATATATATATATATATATTGCATTTTGGTGTTGCGTGAACCATTGAATCCCAATAAATCAACACAGCATCGATTCGTTGAGAAATGTCTTGAGGTGATCACATGCACGATTACATCATCCAAACTGGCAACAAATATGGATTTCTGTTCATCTCTTGCTTGGCAAGCAGCTGCTTGGCAAGCAACTGTTATCACGCCTTCTGGGGATTGGAGGAGAGGTAGAAGCTATTGAACATACCAACGAGTATTTTAACATTGGCTGTGTAGTTTCTCTGAATGGTTGGATTAACATCAGAACGCTTCAACATGGTAAATATAAGATGACGGGAAATAAATCGGGCTTTAGGCGACTTTTGTGCAACTACAGGCTAAAATGGGTCGGGGGAACCTCGTGAGGATGGTGAGATGAGTGAGACGACACTGCCCTCCGCACACAGGATTCGAACTTCAAACCATGGAGGTCTGAGGCCGAGAACGCTACCTCTCGGTCACGGAGGCTCCCCGCAGTTTTTACGAGTGGGTGGGGAAGATTTTTTTTTTTTTCAAACCGAGACTGGGACACTAACCCCGAACTCTAACGTAAAAGGCAGCGGAGCTAACCATCACCCTGGAATACCTTTTTTCATATTCTTCAGCAATACAGAATATTTTTCCTCACCCTTCATGCAATGCATCATGCACAGCATTGTGCACACATTCTTCTTCTCGGCTGCAAAGTATATACACATTATTATTCTTCAAGCTTTCTTTGTACGTGTTGATCAGTTATTATTGGTGATTTTTTGGGATTTAAAACAATAAGAACTGTCCTTGCAGGTGTGGATCACAAATCAATATTTTGAACCAAGAATCACTGAACATAATGATAATAAAAAAACTCGACTCAATTTAAACGTTCCACAAATTCGAGTAGCATTTCCAGCTCTTCAGTAGTGTATACATATGCAAAATATTGACAAACGTTAAAGATCCGAGTAGGATAATGGTATTTGCTTGAATAACCGAACAATATTCTGCATCATCGATTGTATCGTTAACCATGTAGGCTATTAATGTATGCCCTAGAAGTATCCAATCTATGTTTGTATTGCTTAAAAAAATCTTATAATTAAAATTAGCATTAAATTGATTAATTCCATCACAACGCCCATCACAAAAAAAAACAGGCTCCAAATATATTTCGAATTTTACCTTGACTTTTACCTTGACCTTCATGTGATAGATAATAGTGCATAACATTTTGTACAAAATTAAAATGCACAGTGTCTTAAAAGAAAATAATTAAAATCATAACCTGATAACGTTGATCCATTTACAAGACATGTGCGAAAACAACGTATGGGTGTACCATTTGTCCAAACAATTACGACCCCGGTTATTAGATAGATTCTCCATTAAACCCTTAAATGAAAGGTTATAGATGATGTTTTTGTTAATGATATACAAAATATTTTGGGATAATTTAAACATTTCAAGTGCGCTATTTAAGTTCGAAATTGTCAAATTTTCGTCGATCTTGACTTTGACCTCGGTACATCACGCGACTGTGACAATAAATGATCTCAAAAATATTTTTGTTGTGTCAATTATCCAACAAACAGATGACATAACTTGAAATCATTGAAATTGTCCCACCAATTTTTGAAATATTATTTTCTCCGGACTTTTTCTAGATCTTGCTAATTATAAATACTAATTACACGTTAATTGTGTGTTAATCGCGTCAGAATTGACTGCGCTATGCCAGGATTGCAAAAGTACATGTTACTGAACATCTGGGTACAAAATAACATGTTGACAGTACACTGGGGTAATGCTGGGCCAGCATCATTCCAGCAGAGGAATATCGTATTGTGCTCACATGTTTAACCCTTTGAATACGAGTGTTATAATTCATAAAAATAATCGACATAATTATATTTAGGTAATTCATAAATTCAGGAGATTTTTTATTCACTCTGAGGTGAGAATAAATGGTGGCAACAAATTTAGGTTTGTGTGTCTCGCTACCGTCACCCACAATTTCAGGTGGGTGAACAGTGTTCATTTTGAAACGAAACATTTGCAAATCTTAATGTTTTTTTTCACTCCCAATAACTGTGATTTGATCTGTTAATAAAATAAAAATATTTTATCATAGTCGTGCTCAGCGCTTAATTATCCCTTTACTAATTTTGCATTTTTGCGAAAACTTGCTTGCTTTACAAATTTCGCATTTATACGAAATCCACATGTGTACATGCTTAAATTGCAATGGAGATATTTTATTACATGCGTGGTTGAAAATCGCCGACCAGAATGGTCACTGACATGGACGCAATGTTCTCTTACATTTTTAATTAGTACGATGTGCGCATGCGCAGGGCTATAACCTGTATTAAGCCCAGGGGCTACCTCAGAGGTCCTCCTTTAAAAAGAAATCGGTTTCTAGGAGTAGTTTTATCAGGAGAAAGGAGTTAAAGGGTTAACCCTTTAACCGCCGGTGCCGCATATATTCGGGTTTTATTTTTTTATTAGCTCATTAAGTACCACATTTTAAACATGTTAAAGATAAAATGTGACATCAATCAGCAATATTTGAAAACAGTTGACCTCCATTTTGTCAAATCTAAATCATTTTCACTCACTTGAAGTTGTGGATCGCGTCAGCGAGACACAGCTTCAAGTGGGTGAAAATTCAGGTTGAATAATTTGGCGGCTAAAGAATTAAATGAGTTAATGCAAGGTATTGTAGACATAGGCGACCCGCTCACAATAATTAGGGGTCTATATGGGTGATACCCTATAATATTTTCGTCCTTTTCAACATCCGTAGGCCCAATCACCGTTTTGATACGCCAGCGACTACATTTGTCTTTGCAGATAAGACCTAATTTGAATTTATTTGCTGATTGTCGCGGAACCGCTGTGCCAAATTGTTCATACCATTTTAACACTTATCCTGCTAAGTTAAATTTAAATTAGCATCCACTTGAAGTTGTGTCTCGCTACCGCGTCCAACAACTTCAAGTGGCTGGAAATTACTTATATATGTTTAATTTGTGCACAAATACTTTCAAATCCCAAATGTTTAGATACACATATCATTCCCAAAAGAGTAATTTGGTTTACTAATAAAACGTTTAAAAAAACGACAATAGTCCTGATCAGCTGGATAAGGGTAAAATGTTGTATTGCTGGGTCATTATATTTTGGTCAAATTAAGGAGTGTTGACCTCATATGATTATATGTGGCATACAGTGACCAGTGTACACACAGCCACGTGACATCAAATCGACGCTGGTTTATTGGTAGCCCATCGCCTGCGATGCTGGAACAACATTAAAATAACTTTGGCAACTTCACTGGGACCTGCCTCGGTGACAAAACTCAATGTGCCCAGTATAACATGCAGTCTACACCAGGAGACGTCACTGCTAACAGCGCTCTATAAACATGATAAAATATCGCTGATTACAAAGTGATAGGTAAGCTATGGCTTTTCTCATAATAGCATTGCTTTCCTGTGCCGCACTACAGGACATTCTGGGGGGTTTTTTGAGTTCAGAATCATGTTTGGTTTAAAAATAAATTTATTTAAACGGAATGTATAATATAATGATCAAACGTTGGCGATGATGTAGCATTGAGCCAGCACTAGGTCACAGTGTCAAGATATTCAGGACGTTTTGATTTTTTAGATTTAAAACCCGTCGGGATAAAAACAGCTTTCTGAATATCATGTCTATATATAGCGCCACCTTGATATAAAATGATTGTATCTGCCGCTGCGTGCAGTGTCACATACGACTCTCAGAAATCAACGTCACGACATAAACCTACAACAATAGCAAAAGATCCAGCAAAATGAAACATTCATTCAATATTGTTTATATTCTGAGTCAATGCTTCGCGGTTGTTATGTAAGCCGCCTGAATGAATCAATCACCAGGCTTTTTGAACAGTTTGAAACACTTATATACAGCAACTATGTCCCATTCTCATCTAATCTTTAGAAAAATCTCGCTCAAAACAAACACGAGTGAACCAATGTTGGGCTGCCGTCGCAAACGGTGGCTCATCTATGTCCAAACTCTTTTATATCAGCCTTTCACAACAGAAACACATCAATTTGCAAAACTTTTCGGCGTTTTCTTCAGTCAACAATTAACCAATTGTCATGAAATATTGCAGACACTCTTTTCTAGAGATGCGTCGACTTCATTACTCAGAATTTGAGTTTTTCAGACGCTCGACCATTTTTTAAGATATTTACTTGAGCATGTTCAGGGAAATATCCCAAATTAAAAATTAGTTTCAGAATCGCATATAGCTAGTCAAATGTCAGTGAATAATTGTTTGATATGTATTGGGTATTTATTGGATATTGCAATATTTGTTATTACTGCATTTATTTTGTAGATTGGCCGACTCGAAGATTATTCATGAAAAACATTACATCTACCTCTGAAAGGGTAAGGGCAAACTTCCCGATAATTTGGTTTGTGATTATTTAGTTAAATCCACTGCGGTCGATTCTCTGATCGCAAGCTTTTAAGTTTTTAAATCAGGTATTTGTAGCGATGCCAAGGAGCATTCAGTTAGTCTGGCAGGCAGATAATAATACATGCAGGTATCACCAACAAACAAAAACTGTGTCTTCTGCAAAAGTGACAAATGTATACCTTTTATAGCAATCGCTGACTGAATATGATATTACATTTTACTAAATAACATTTTGCGATCTGAGAAAAACAATAACACAACCTAATGTGATGTTGCGAGATATAATAATAACATAGCAGTGTTTTATGATGGTATGTTCAACGCAATACTAGATTATTGTCCTTTTCCTTAAAATTTGTGATTTCTCAATATAAACCTGATTTATAAACAGTTACAACAGGATATAAACCAATATATTAACAGCTGAAAACAATTAACAATTCACGAAACTTTCCTGGGGAGAGCATCCTCCAGGTACTTTTGAGAGAACTGAAATTAACTATAGAAAATTGCACCACACCGATTATGCAAGGAACAAGATGGTGTAAATTCTTGATACATCATAAGCTAACTGGTCGACTCAGACTTATATTCAAGTATAAAGTGAAAACATATTCTTCGATGTTGGGTCAGCGTTGCAGCCCATTGCCGGTTCAATGCCGGTCAATTGTTTACGTCATTGAAACAGCATTGGGTGATTGTACCGTGTTTTCTGACGGATGCATTATGCTGGTAACACTTTAACATCCCGGCGCCACAAACGCCACATAACACCATACATTGGCCCAATGCTGATGTAATCCTGCACCACCGTCTGCGACGCTGGGCCAACCTTATTCCAACCAAAACCCCTTAAGCTCTTAACCATGTAAACCACAAATATAATCGTGAATATGTTTTTTTTTCTGAACACTTGTTAGAGACAAAAGTACTTAACCTAAGGACCTTAAACGTTATATTGCACATGTTCATAAGGACTAGTGTACAGAAATGTGAGCCGTTTCCCACACACAGTACCCCTCTTTCCCCTGAATGGGACACAAACTCAGGCAAAATAAACTTAATAGGATACCGGCCGTAGGCCGGTCCTGATTAGGCACATAAAAGATATCTCGTAAAAATATAAGGGGAGGTTGTTTTGTTTATCTCTTTGAACAAATTGCATGTCATTTCTAAAACGTTGTCGGGGTCATTTTTTCGGAAGTGAGAGGATTTCATAAAATCAAAAAGGGGTGCAATACATTTAATTGTGATCGCAGCATTTTGAAATTCATGCTTTGATATTGGTTTCAAATGAAGTAGAAACATAAATACTTGCACTATAGCACACATATAGAACGATTTTAATAATCATGTTTGCTATTACTTCATATGAAATTGGTCAGAGGGGATAATTAAGTATGATTTAATGTGCCCTATTCATTTCATTTTAGATCATATGCTTGAATGCTGACCTATACTGCAAATTACGTCTCCTCCTCTTCTGGAGCCGGGTGCTGATTCCCAGGATCTATATATGCCGCTGTTATCATAAAATCTGGAGAAACGCATTTATTGCATTCCATAATCCTATGGAATATTGTATAATTTTGAAGAATTTTGTCAAATCAAATATTTGATGAGCTAACATAATAATTGTATAATTGCCTTTTTGTTTGGCAATTATGCTGCACTTAAATGACGATATGAAATGATATTTGTCATAGTTTTAGTAAAGTTTGAAAATCGTAGATCCGAATCTACTGTTTTAACAATAGACTGACGTCACAGGAGTATTTTAAGTACATCTATTTACGGGGATTATTCAATGTACATATATGTACTTTATGTACATCTCTCTTTGTATCCTTTGTTGCAGAGGTGTACAACAGGAGACAAAGATGGCGATGAATGTCTTTATCTGAACGAGAAACAGAAGACTGAGCTCTACCACAAGAAGAATGAGGACGGGGCAATCACTATGATAGTGGCCGTAGACTACAAAAAAGTGAGAGTAATAAATATGTCATGCAATGCTCCAACCTCGGAGTGAACTTTTTCCGGATCAACTCTAAAATGTGATATGTTCGATTCATAGCAAATATCTTAGTGACAACAAAGCACACCCAAAATGCACATGGGCGAATCTATAATATTGAAAAAAGGGGATGTAGAATCCTGAGCATACATCCAAAGATTCCCAACGACATTTAATTAATATTAGGCATTATTGAATATATAAATAAGAATGTGTACGCTGCGCCACAAGAGACGACCGACACACCCAGGACATGTATATAACTATTATCAGCGATTGCCATCAACAAGGAACACTATTGTCCGTATGGAGATCTTACATAGCGATGGACACAGTACGTATAGTATGTGCACTGGATACGCTATACGCGTCCAGCTCGCATGCATACATAGCCTATAGAGAGATTATATTATATCATTTTTCCTATTTCATAGGAAGATCTCACATAGGGATGGAGATTTTATTCACCATTATTAATTACCATTACCATCCTTCACGTGGAGATCGCATACAATCGAATGATGTATTACAGCATGCACACTGGATATTCTAAACGCGGCCAGTACACATATATACGTATAGAGAGATTATATCACATTGTTCTTACTTATCACTTGTTTCATATGAAGATTGCGAGGAATGATGACTATAACATAAACATAGATATTCTATTATTATTATTATTATTATTTATTGTGGACCGCATTAACACGACAAATTGACAGCCTTGCCTAAGACAGATAGCCCTGTAATCCCTGGGCTTGGCACTGTTGGCAGGTCCGTCCGATAGCCAATGACGTAAGGCCAGACATGCTGATCGCCATTTCAAGCAATCAACCCATGCTGTGACCGCATTGGTTAAGTCTACGTCAAACAAACCTGAGTAAATATCGCCAGCAAAACACGGCCAGGAGAGCGCAGAGGAATCATCTCCTGGCCCCAGGTTTGCCAAAAAGAGGCAGCGTATATGATATGTAAACATTGTATTACGAAGGTCTGAGTAAAATGGTAAAAACTGATGACGGCGTGCAGATTTGGGCTGGAGCTGCAGCTAGAAGCCCGCTACAGAGAAAGACTGTCATCAGCCATGAGTTATTAAGTTTTAACACTTCTGTTGGTACTGAGGTACTAGGAGCCAGGGTTTGATAGATAAGTCAGATACGTTGTTAAAGTAGTGTGGCTGAAGTCCCGATTCTACAGTAGACCCGATTGAAAAAAAGTAATAAATATGTGACACTCTATCTAATATCTGCGAATATTAAAAATTCACTAGGGTAGTGACCCAACATGAGGCACTACTCTAGTACATCTTGAGTGTCAAATAATGATAAGGAGCAAGAGAATACGGTTGACCTTCACTTTGAGCTGGATGGGGACAACAGAGTCACCGACTCTTCTGTTGTACCTAGCATTATCCGGCCATTCTGCGAGGGAAAAGCAATCTAATGGCTGAAAGCAAAAGGTGAATTCAGACTTTATATTGGGGCAATTGATAAAGTACACGCTGAATAGGCATGTATGCAATGTGATATTAAAATACGACAGAAAATTATAGTGCAAATACTATTAGTTATTTTACCAATGTGAATGGATACTAAAATATGGCTATATGGAATTTCTTTTTTTTGACATCACCTTTCTCTGAGAATAATGTAGGTCAAATGCCGATTTTGGGTCATGTGACAAATTATATTCAGCTATGTTGCTTGATATGATATAGTTGTTAGATATTTTCACCTTCAATTCAGGTGTGTCGTGTATAGCCCATTCAAATGGCACCCAATGCAGCTTTTTCGATTTTGTATTGCTGTTGTTTCTCATAATGTATATTATCTAGATAATAATTACACCACAAACGAGGCAGGTGTAGCTGTATGGCAATATGACAAAAATATATCGGCTCGAATGTCGGAAAAAATATGGACAGAAATAACGTTTGTTGACGAAATTGATGAGCAAAATGTTGACCAGAATAAACCAGCAAATGGTAAGACAGACTGTGGAAGGCATGCCACAAAATTCACCGCACAGTTCACCGCAAGAAAATGTTGTTTTGCAGAGGTAAAAACAAAATTGCAACCAACAAAAGAATACAATTTCTAAATATTAAAAAATAGGAATACTATTCAAGCAAAAATACATTTTAACTGACTTTTATTGTGGTGTGTGACGTTTATTAGCTATACGTTATAATGACATGGTTCCCAGTGCTGTAATGATGGGAGAGGTACTTTCTAAATAACTAGTTAATAATCGATAAAGTGTATTTCAGGCATGAACGTCATAGTGGATAACCTCTTACACCTGCAAAAAAACATGATCGTCGATAACAAATTCCTGTTCGTCGTAGCATTTTATATTAGAATATTATCACATAAGCCATCTTCAGGCATTTATGAATTACTTTATTATTGTTTGCATGCTGTAGGAATATGCCATGGCTAAAATATACTTCAAGTGATACGTGTATAAATGTAAAGCTACGTAAATATTTGAAAAGAGATAAATGAGTAGGCATATGCTTCATTTTTTATATCGCTTATTAAAAACTAAATGAACTTATATACTCGATAACCACTGATATTTGATAAGATATAACATACTTTTATGCATGTATTATGTTAGAATTAAATATATGTTTGCGTGAATAACTGTGGCTGTGTTGGTGTTTGAGTTAGATAATGATGAGTAACAATAGTTACATAAAATTATATTTTTACATTTATTAACCAGGATTTACATCAATACACGATATACATTAAATCATATAAGAATACATCAGTAAAGATCATAGCAGAATTCCCAATATATTTAGCTACATTACAGTATGTGTTAGTGCAGCAGTAATTCTTTCAACCTCATTAGCAATACCTTTATTGCCATTATCCCTTTTATTCCACCTTTATTTGGAACAAGTTTCATTTATCTACCTATTTTTTCCACAGTCATCATGCGATTGACCTCTTCCTCCTACATTAGTGAAACTACTCGATAACAGTATTTTACTTATTTGATATGACATCACATACTTTTATGTAAATGTTAGCATTAAATATGTCTTTGAGGATAAGTTATAATCTGCAGCTGTATTGATGTTTGAGTTGCATATGACGAAGCTACAATTGTCCTATATTTTCATATATTAACCATAATTTACATTAATACACAGTATTACATAAAAGTATAGTACTACAACAATTTTTCACAAAGCCTAATTCTCAATATTTCTAAATGCATTGCTATGTATGCGGATTTTTGCATTCCACAGACTCTTCTTCGACTGTTTCGTCTATACATTTGCAGAACGTGAACAACTCATAACTAAATTCCTACGATTACACCGTTTCGTATCACAGTGTTGGCAGGTACACACTGTTGTCATGTTATCTGGAAGTTGAGTGATTTCAGCAACAGCAGGTTTCTTTCATAATAAACTTCAAATCACAGAAGTCCTGATTAGATTAACCCTTGCAAGCCTGATTTTTTTATAGTCATCTTCATCCACTAGAAACTGAGAATTGCTATCGCAATTCACCACTTGCAGTGGATGGAGATGGCTTAAAGTGGGTGATAAATGCCACAAAAATGTGCAGCGGTGTAATTGTATGAAATTAGCTATCAGTTGCTCCAAGTTCTGTAAATGTATGAATGAAACACATAGTAATGTGGCTAAAGGTATTGGGAATGAGGTTGACCGTTGCAATAATTACATAATCATACATCATCAGATATCATCTCCATCCTCATACATCATCATACATCTCCATACATCTCCATACATCATCATACATCATCATACATCATACATTATCTCCCATGATCATACATTATCATACAACATATCCCACCGTCATACATCATCTCCCGTCGTCATATATCATCTCACACCATCTACCGTCGTCATACATCCTCATACTTCATCATACATCATCATACATCATCATACATCATCAGACATCATCAAACATCATCATTCATCATTTCCCATCATCATTCATCATCATACATCATCATTCATCATTTCCCATCATCATTCATCATCATACATCGTCATACATCATCATACATCATCATTCATCATTTCCCATCATCATTCATCATCATACATCATCATACATCATCATACATCATCATTCATCATTTCCCATCATCATTCATCATCATACATCATCATACATCATCATACATCATCATTCATCATTTCCCATCATCATACATCATCATACATCATCATACATCATCATACATCATTATACATCATCATACATCATCATTCATCATTTCCCATCATCATACATCATCATACATCATCATACATCATCATACATCATTATACATCATCATACATCATCATACATCATCATACATCATCATACATCATCATACATCATCATACATCGTCATACATCATCATACATCATCATACGTCATCATACATCATCATACATCATCATACATCATCATACATCATCATACGTCATCATACAGCATCATACATCATCATACATCATTATACATCATCATACATCATCATATATCACCGTACATCATAGATCATCTCCCATCCTCAGAGGTCACCGTACATCATATATTGTCTCCCATCATCATTCATCACCGTACATCATACATCATCTCCCTTCATCAGAGGTCACCATACATCATACATCATCTCCCATCACCATACATCATACATCATCTCCCATCATCATACATCACCGTACATCATACCTGTACATCACCGTACATCATTCATCACCATACATCATACATCATCTCCCATCATCAGAGGTCACCATACATCATACATCATCTCCCATCATCATACATCACCGTACATCATACATGTACATCATCGTACATCATACATAATCGTACATCATACAATCATCATACATCATCGTACATCATACATCATCTCCCATCATCAAAGATCACCGTACATGATCATATATGATCATACATCATCATACATCATAATCATACATCATGATGCATAATCGACTGTTATCGGACCTGTTGACAATAACACACAACATAATGTATGACTAAAATGTTGACACAATAAGTGTCAATAACATATATATAATAGCTATGTTACTTAATGAATTAACTTTTTGTAATGTACTTTTGATCAGCCAGATTTTAAAATCATCGCCTCCCATTCTCTAGAGCTGAATATGTGTCACTCATCGCATTTGTGGGTCTCGTGAGTTTAAGTTGCAATCAGATAACTTGGCACTTCAAGGGTTAAATGCTTGATGTACTTCCACATGAACTGAGGCCAGACTAATTAAATGTTAGTTGTAAATCAGCATGATCTGGGCCTTAGGACGCAGCATATTACAGTTTATCAAATTTATGGCTTATCACATTTCTGTTTTATCTGAGTTTACATTTACCTTCAATGTTCCTCAGAAGACATATTTTATATAGTTTACACATTGGCTAATATCCTGATTCTCACTCAACCAAAGTTTTGGATGTAGCATGTCACAGAGTTGCCATACCAAGTCGTGGTCATAGATTATATAGGCGCAGATGATACCTGAACTGCCATATTAGAGTTCAAATAAATATATAACTTGGACATCTGGAAATATCTGATGAATCTGTGATTTCACCTCTCCTCTGGTAGCTAATGGAAGCAGAAGTTTAGCTAAACAAGGCATCACTATTTTCCCCATCAGCTCTATATCAAGATCGAGTGGGGATGGAATCACCTGTAACATGATTACTATATAAGTGTATTCATCATTTAATCAATTGGAACAAATACACAATTCACCCTCTTAACACACACTGTTTCTCATTTTTATTCATCTTGATGTGTGAATTTCTGTCACAATTCTCACCTCAAGATGATTAAAATGACCTCATTGGATAGAATACCAAAGTTTACTATATGTACGGTTAGTAAAATTACATATCATTGTGAATCAGTAGAATACGAAGTTATAAATCAAAACACTATTCGCTACATTTAAAACATCTTAGTATATGACGCAATGTTTTTTTTAAATTATATTTTAATGATATCTTTGGATTAGGATTTGATAATGGAAAAAGTGTTTATTCCAGGGTAGGGGGGGGGGGGTGTGGAGTTGAGGTTCAGACTCGTGATTACTTAGTGGTCTGACTTCCCCCCACGAATCTGAACCACAATTAACATTAACTGTGCAAATGTGCTATCAACAATAATTATTTTGATTAAACTTAGCTGTAAAATTTACCCTGGACAGTTTCATATTTGATACTTTTCCTGGCGCACTTTCCACCAGTTTAATGATGGGCGAACCGGGCAGGTGGCGTGAACCCTCCCCCAACACTTACAGATTTCTGGAATAAACCCTGATGTACGTTGGTAAGGATGCACATTTTCTTGTAGCCATCAGTTATTTTTGCAGTTATCCCTTATTTCAGTAACAATTCACTTTTCAACATGAATTAGATCATTCAAAATCCCTTTTTTTATAAAGGTTAAGTACATACCTAATGACAATAGCATGGTTGACATTAGGTGCATGTACATGGTATAAAAGTTAAGTAATACCAAATCATAACAGTAGCCTACGGTAGATATTAGGTTATATACTGTGGTGTAAGGGTTATTCAATACATATCAAACGACAATAGTAGGGTTGATGTTAGGTTATGTACGATGGTATAAAGTTTAAGAAATACTATATCATAATAGTACTGTAGATATATTAGGTTAAGTACGATGGTATAAATGTTGAGTAGATATCAAATAGTAGGGTTGATATTATTTTATGTACGATGGTATAAAGGTTGAGTATATACCAGGTGGTAGGGTTGATATTAGGGTATGTACGATGATATAAAGGTTAAGTAAATAATAATGATAATAGTAGTGTTGATATTAGGTTATGTGTGATGGTATACATGTTAAGTAAATATCAACTTACAAAACTAGGTTTGATATTACGTGTATGTTAATGGTTGTTCACTGTCATCTGAGATTGTACATATCTGTTTTTATGCAACCATCGGTTAATTATGTAAATATCCACTCACCAGTTTCTTCACATGCTTCAGAGTATATGTTCTGTTGGGATCACGGGACACCCAGAAGGGACTCTATGTGCAAAATAACAAGTAATGATGGATATAGTCAACGGATTACAGTCAATTCGCCCCAAAACCAGCTTGTCCACCCTACCAACCCGCCCCATTACCAACTCGCCCCAACCAACTCGCCCCACTTATTTTACCAACTCGCCCCACTTCTACTACCAACTCGCCCCATGTTGTTTGTCAACTCTCCCCAACTTTTACCAACTCGCCCCATTTCTCTCACCAACTCGCCCCACTTCTCTTACCAACTCGCCCCACGTTTTTGCCAACTCTCCCCACTTCTCGGACCATGTAGGCTGCGTCTATGACTGCTCTTACCACACTAATCAATCAAAATAAATAATAGGACTACTTCATAATATCTGACATAACTTACAAGCAACATTATATTTTCAATTTGTTTTAAAATCATTATTATACATACATAAAGTTGGCATAATATTATGTATCATATGTTGACACCTCGACTTTATATTCATTTTTTTTATTCATTTTTTTGAGGATATTTGTTGCTACACCACATTTAAGAAGTGGGTAGTCTACTTTTCTCAGAAACCACAGCCAGGCATGTTCCCAGGAATTTTTGAAAGGAGGGTCCCCGGGAATTATTTTTTTTGCTGCAAATTGGTGCAATATGTTGGATTCTGGAGGATGTTGATTGGGGTACATTTTCAGCTTTGTGGTCATAGGGTCTGTAACAGCAAACAAAATACATTAAATATCATGTTAATAATAAATATTATGATGTGATGCATTCATAGTGGCGATCGCTATGTGTATTACACTCAGTTATTATTATATTACAGTCCGTATAAAATGTGAACAGGAGTGTGTTCTGAGACGATAGTTAAATACATCTTATTAACAAGTGTATTGATGTAAATCAACAAATTTTGTTTTAAAAATTGTTGTTTACTAACACTTGTTGTTATTAACACTTTACGCGTGCCTCATCACCGTGACGTAACATCACAAGTAATCATAGAAGTCACCAATTAGGCCTAACAGTCGGGCGATGGGCAGTTGATTCTAATCCGCTTAACATGTTAACCCTATGAGTCTTACATAGTTGAGGATATATATACATTTTGTATGACAAATAAGTCAGCAATTGTGATGAATTGAAAATTATGCATCTACTGTTTTATTTTTAACCCTGACTACAAGAAAATGTTTCAAAAAGAAATTATGTTGAAAAAGTGCTACTTTGAAGAAGTGTCACTTTGTGATTCCGTCAATACTGCTGACTTTGAAAGTGTTATTTATTATTCCATCGTGTGAGTTAGGTTGTGAAGTGTAATGAAGGCGAGCTGAGCAGTACTCCAAATATGACAGGAGTTGATAAGTCATCTCAGCTGAGGTGAGCCCGATGTATGTACATAAAATGCAAACTTCATGATAAGAACTATTTCTCAGTATGTACTTTCTTACATATACTTGCTTATGCATTCTTATTTATTAAAGAAACACTAAGAACTGTGATCAATTGCCTGCTCACACTGATCAAGCTGATTGGATGGCTAAATAACTTGTAGTTTCACACTTTATCACGATTTTAGTAGCAGTATTATAAGTTTTACGTCACTTTTCGGCACTAATGGTCATTTTAGTGGCTTTAAAAAAGTGACGAATGATGTACAGATGATGACGAGGGTTGGGTGATCGGGTCATGGTAGTTATCATGAATTTTGTATATTTTCTGATTATTATAAGTCCCTTTGTCTCATTCCGATACAATAGGATATTCAACATATATATGTGGATACTTTGAGCGTTATAGAGATACCATCACTTAGTGAAATATGCGGTGCTTCCAGGCGGGGGACACGGTAAACACGTAACAATGAATCAATTTTTGTTTAATGCTGGCCCACCGTCTACGACGCTGTCCCAGCCTTAAACAATCATTGGTGCATTGTCTAATGTGTGCGGGGAGGCCACTTTGATGACGTAATGCTGCTAACTGTGCATGTTTTGACACTCACAACTTAATTTTCCGATATAGATAGATAGGCATATATGTAGTGGCATGTAAAAATATAGTAATGTATCTTATAACATATTATAATATAATGTATCTATGCGCTCATTTGAAATAAAACAATTTTTTTACAGCTTTATGTCATTCGATAATTCGAGAAAAGAAGTATATTTCAACATTATCCGAATGTATTCCCAGCAAACATGAGACATTGGGCCAATGTTGGTTTATTGTTGGGCCAACGTCGTAGGGTTGCTTCATATATACTTTGAAAAGATCTAGTTACTGGCGATGCCATCACTTAGTGAACTGTTAGACGGCTAAGGTATTGTAATATCTGTTGAGCGGGGGGGGGGGGAGGGGGGGGGGGGCCACCCAGTGTCACTTTAGTGACATAGGCCTAATGTATTGTACCCAGCTTTCCTATCGCGATTGAGATTAGTTCTTACAGCTTTAAATTTTAAACGATAAATATAAGTATGACACATCGTGAGAATAGCTTAAGATAACACATTATTAGATTATCAGAGATTACACGAGCACTTTTTCATTTTGAATTTGTAAATCATACGGGTATGGTATATGCAAGCAGTTTTGACCTAACCATGTATTAATATTCAATATAAAATAAACAAGGCTTACATCTTCTTTTTCGCCTTCTTTTCTTCAGAAAAATCGAAAATATAAAAAAGTTGTATTATATTCTAATCTGTAATTGCGAAGAGATGGGAGGGGCGAGTTGGCATAAATGTGGGGTGAGTTGGTATAATGTGGGGCGAGTTGGCTGGGGCGAGTTGGCATATATGTGGGGTGAGTTTGTATAAATGTGGGGCGAGTTGGTTGGGGCGAGTTGGCATAAATATGGGGCGAGCTGGTTGGGGCGAGTTGGTTTTGGGGCGAATCGACTTGCACCCTATTTAACACGTTCTCGTGAAATGACAAAGTTATATAATGTCAACATTGATTCAATTCTGAGCCACCATATGTGACATTGATACAATCTTGAATGAATTTTGGAACATTTAGCAAACAAACAAAATTTGAGTTAGATCACTTAGGTATATTCTAGGCAACATATTTTGGGAAAATATAATACATTGATCATTAATAGCGAATTCACAAAATACAATTATTCCATTATTGATTCAAAGCTAGCCATCTGACGACGCACCAGCATTGAATCTGTTCTTGGCCAACAATATCTTACTGGTGAATCCATACAGTGGCGAAACTAGAGGAGGTGCCAGCGCCACCCCCACCCCCCATCGTAGCAAAAAACTATAAAACGGTCATGTTTGGGCCAAAATATTCTGCTAAATGTACCAATTGAAACACAACAATTTTCCAGGAAAGCATACTCCCGGACGCCTCTACATTATATGAGAGGTCAGTTGTGCCAAATAAGCAAAAATTCTGGCTGTCAATTTTAGGATCCGCTACTGGTATAACCATAATAGCTTTGCTATATTGGAAATATTGGAAAATAGACAATGCATGCATCATTAAGATTGAATTGACGAACCTAACATTTTCCCATCTATGACTCGAACTTGGATATCATCTATGACGTTGGGCCAGCTTTGTTGGGCAACAATTTCTGACTGCTTAACATTTAATCCTTGGTGATAATATTCTAATAACAAATAATGATGGAATTACTTCCACATTAAACTTGACTAAGCCAACTTTACACCATGTTTGATTCTACATTGGCCGATCTTTGTGACGTTTGACCAACATTGAATCAATGCTGAGAAACAGAACATGATGCGATGTCTGTTAGATAATTTAAATTATCTTGACCATATTTCCTTGATAAAAACATTATATCAAGAGTGGATTTATTAATGTATCTCCACATACAGTTTGTTTTTCAACATGATTTAACGTCAGGCCGACGTCTCTGATGTTGTCCCAAAACTAAATAAATGCTAGCTATATCTGACGATTCTCCAGTGTTAAGTCAATGCTGGATAACAATTTGTAATAAATGTTACCCCAGCAAACACAATACATTGGGTCAATGCTGCTTTAACGTTGGTACACCGTCTGTGACTCTGATCCAGCGTTAAATTAGCATTGAATCAGTTGAATGTATCCTGTTTGATGGGATGATAGCTCACCCCATAAAGTGTAAGTGTCTCCACATTGACTACATGAGTCACGGCTTCCAGCCCAGCCAGGTTCAGACCTTGACTGTGCACCAAACCCCACTTTAGGACAAGATCTGTCACAGAAACAGGCTGTTCATCAGGGGTAGCCGGACATTCACCTGGTGCTTCACCATCATATTTCAGTCCAACGCCTGTCATGCCAACAAGTGGAAGTGCATAAGGCGAAGTTTTAAGACGAACCAAGTCGACCAGTTGATCAGCAGTCACTGCACATTCACTAAGATGTAGATGCTGTAAGCTGCCACAACCAGGCTGCATAAATATAAAACATGGCAATAATATGTATAAAATGACTGTTATGATTTTAACACATACCACTTTAGAAACAGCACACTGCAAGCCGTCCAGATGTTACATTACATTACCAGTCCTCAGTCAGATTCAACACTGCCATAAATGTATTGGAAATTTTATTAACCCACTAATTTGCTCAGTCACTATTTCGGCTTCATAAACTAGAATTGCGTACGTTTTTTACCAGTTAAATGAGCACTAAAGACGATATTTAACTTTGGACATGCAAGTCCAAAATAAGAAATACTAATAAAAAAAGCTTTCGGCACACATACTACGTTGCCACAACAACCGACAATTTAAAAAACTTTCATAATTCTACTTGACTTGATCACATATTATAGACATATAAGAAAAAAAAATCGGGGGGGGGGGGGGAGGGCGGGGCTTTCGGATGATTGTTGGCCTAATTGTGTTGCCTTGAATAGCGAGCTGTTATGATTGATCAAATATTACACACTGGTTTTTCATTCCATATATTGTACTTGGGAATTGTACCAAATGAGGTGAATTGTAGTCATTTTAACCCTTTGAAGCCTGAATTTACCATTGTCAGGGTCATTGTCATTGTCATTGTAGCAATTCTCGACTTGCAGTGGATGAAGATGATTTGGTGTGGTGTAACAATTAAAGAAAAATACCATGTATTGGTAAACCAGTTTCATGGAAATTTTCATTCTAAAAACCTTAGTTGTGGGAAAATTAGGTCTTTTTTCAAGGATGTAATAGTGGATTTACTGCATCGTGAGGACTCAAAGGGTTAAATGGGGATTGCTGTTGCAATTCACTCACCAGTGTGTTCACATGCCTTATTGCTCTGTTAGGATCACTGCCCATCAAGGTGCACCACTATGTACAAAATAACAAACAATGGTGCAGATATTTAACATATTTAATAGAAGAGTGAATTGACGGCGTTAACGTTATTCCACCAACGATTAAATGTTGGTCCTCCGTCTGTGACATTGGCACAATCCTTAAATAATGTTGGAACAATAACTTGCGAATTAAATATAAAATGTGGATTATATCACATGTTAATGTCCCACTAGGTTGTGCAGAACTATGTAGAAAAAAAAGAAGTAAAATATCCACCACATCTTTCATGAAATGTGAACTGACAAAGTAAAGATAATTCCAGCAGTAATTCAATGTTGGACCGCTGTATGCGATGCTGACATAACATTGAATCAATTATGGGATAGAATATCTGAATTACACACATGATACGATGACGGTTGTATCATTTAAAACATATTTGATTCTATTTTCTGATAACATTCTATCAAGGTATATTTTGTAATAAATCACCCACCTATTTTTTTCAACATGATTTAATGTTGGACCGACGTATATGACGTTAAATCAATGTTGGCCTACAGTTCGCTGTGAATGTTACTCACCTCTATAGAAAGTGTGTGCATGCTGACACTGTGACTCACGACTTCCAGTGCTGCCATGTTGAGCTCTTTAACATACTGTATGATAAAGTTTTCTACAAGAACAGGTTGTCCACGTGGTGGAGACTCTCCATCGTGTATCAGACTACAGCTCCGCATCTCAAGACGTGGAAGTCCACCAGGTGGGGAGACAAGACAAACCAAGTCGACCAGCTGATCTGCAGCTAGTGTACAGTGATATAGATGAAGGAGGTCTAATCTGCCACGGCCGGGCTGCAAAAATGATGTATACACATACCACATGTATGTAACAATGCTATGTAACAATAAAACGGGTATCTGTGGATCAGCAAATGTGGTAAAATAAAATACATTTATAAAAAAATACATCACACCATGAGAAACACCGCATTACAACAAACACCACACCACACTAAATATCAAATCGCACGAAACATCACATCACAAGAAACATCACACTACAAGAAACATCACACCACAAGAAACATAACACTACAAGAGACATGACACTACATGAAACGTCACAAAACAAACAAAAGCACGCTACATGAAACATAGCACCACAGAGAAACAACACATTACAAGAAAAAGAATACTACAGGAAGCATCACACAACAAACAACATCACACAACAAGAACAATCACAACACAAAAAAACACCACACTGCAAGAAATATCACACTACAAGAAACATCATACTACCATACAAGTTGCACCACAAGAAACACCACACTACAAGAAATAGCACAGAACACGAACATTTACACAACAAGAAACGTGACACTACAAGAAATATCACACTACAAAAAACATCAAACAAGAAACATCACACTACAAGCACACGCCATTTTAACACATCTCACTTTAGAAACATCACAAACATCACACTACATGAAACATCGAAATACAAGACACAGCGCACCACAAAAAAATCACACTACAAGAAATATCACACTACAAAAAACATCACACTACAAGAGAAATCACACTTCAAGAAACATCACACAACTATAAACATAACCAGGTGATAACACTACAAGAAAGATCACACCACAAAAAAAAACATCACAAAACAAGAAAAAATAACACTACTGGAAAAATAACACAAAAACAAGCAAACCACTACAAGAAAAATCCAACTACAAAAAATTGCAAACAGCAAGAAACATCACACTACAATTTTTTTTTCGAAAAACAAAAACATCACACCACAAAAAACATCACACAACAAGAAACATCACACTCCAGGAAAAATAACACTCCAAGAAACATCACACAACGAGAGACATAAAACTACAAGAAAAGTCACACCACAAAAAAAACTTCACAAAATAAGAAACATCACACAGCAAAAATATCACTCCACTAGAAACACCACATTACATGAAATATAGCACTACTAGAAATATTAACAACAAGAACAATTAAAATACAAGGAACACCACACCACAAGGCACATCACACTACAAGTAACATCAGACTACAAGAAATATCACACAACAAGAATGATCACACTACAAGAAACATACACTACACAAAATATAACACTACAAGTAAAATGCACACTACCAGAAACATCAAACTACAATACACATCCCACTACAAGAAAAATCACACTAAATGCTACATCTCACTACAATTAACATGACCCTTCAATAAACAGCATACTACAAGAAAATCCCACTACAAGAAACATACACTACACAAAATATCACACTTCAAGAAACATCACACTACAAGAAACATACACTACAAGAAATATACTACAAGAACAAATCACACTACTGGAAAAAATAGCTCAAAAACAAGCATGACACTACAAGAAAAATCACACTACAAAAAATTTCAAACAACAAGAAACATCACACTACTATTTTTTCTTTGAAAAACAAAAACATCACACCACAAAAGAAATCACACCACAAGAAACACCACACTACAAGAAATATCACACAACAAGAAAATTCACACAACAAGAAACAATACTACAGGAATCATCAAACAAGAAACATCCCACTCCAAGAAACGTCACACGACATTTTAACACACTTCAGAAACATCACAAACATCACACTACATGAAACATCGAAGTACAAGATATAGCGCACCACAACAAAATCACACCACAAAAAACATCACACCACAAGAAACATCACCCACCAAGAAACATCACTCACCAGGAAAAATCACACTTCAAAAAACATCGCACAACGAGAACATACCACTACAAGAAAAATCACACCACAAAAAACATCTCAAGACAAGAAACATCACACAGCAAAAACATCACTCCGCTAGAAGCACCACACTACATGAAATATAACACTACTAGAAATATTAACAACAAGAAAAAATAAACTACAAGAAACACCACACTACAAGCAACATAAGACTACAAGCAACATCACACTACAAGCAACATAAGACTACAAGAAAAAATCACACTAGAATAAATATGAGACTACAATAAACATCACACTACAGGGAACATCCGATTTCAAGAAACATACACTACACGAAATATAACACTACAAGAAAATATCACACAACAGGAAAAATCACACAAAAAGAAACATGACACTACAATAACCATCAAACACCAAGAAATATCACACTACATTTTTTTTCACAAAACAAGAAACATCACACTACAAAAAACATCACACCACAAAAAACGCCACACTACAAGAAGCATCACACTACAAACAATATCCGTACAAGATACATAATGCTACATGAAACATATCATCACAAGTAACATCACATGACAAGTAAAGTCATACTCCAAGAAGCATTACACAACAAGCAAAACCACACGACAACAAAACCTACCACCACCCACCACCTGCCTACCACTACCCACCACCAGACTACCAGCTACCACCACCTGCCGACCACCACCCACCGCCTGCCTACCGCCACCCACCACCAGCCTACCACCTCCAACCACCTGTCTACCACCACCCACCACCTGTCTATCACCAACCACCACCAACCTACCACCATCTGCCTACCACCACCCACCACCTGCCTATCACCACCCACCACCAGCCTAACACCACCTGCCGACCACCAACCACCACTTGCCTATCACCACCAACCTACCACCACCTGCCTACTACCACACACCGCCTGCCTATCACCACCCACCACCAACCTTACCACCACCTGCCTACTACCACCCACCACCAACCTTACCACCACCTGCCTACTACCACCCACCACTCACCACCAACCTACCACCACCTGCCTACTACCACCGACCACCTGCCTATCACCACCCACCACCGACCTAACACCACCTGCCTACTACCACCCACCACCTGCCTATCACCACCCACCACCGACATAACACCACCTGCCTACTACCACCCACCACCTGCCTATCACCACCCACCCCCAACCTACCACCACCTGCCTACCACCACCCACCACCTGCATATCACCACCCACCACCAGCCTAACACCACCTGCCTACTACCACCCACCACCTGCCTACCGCCACCTACCACCAGCCTACCACCTCCAACCACCTGCCTATCACCACCCACCACCAACCTACCACCACCTGCCGAACACCATCCACCACCTGCCTATCACGACCCACCACCAGCATACCACCACCTGCCTACCACCACCCACCACCAGCCTATCACCACCCACCACCAGCCTACCACCACCTGTCTACTACCACCCGCCACCTGCCTACCGCCACCTACCACCAACCTACCACCACCTGCCTATCACTACCCACCACCAGCCTACCACCACCTGCCTACTACCACCCACCACCTGCCTACCGCCACCAAGCACCAGCCTACCACCTCCAACCACCTGCCTAACACCACCCACCACCAACCTACCACCACCTGCCTACCACCTCCCACCGCTTGCCTACCGTCACCCACCACCAGCCTACCACCACCTGCCTACCACCACCCACCGCCTGCCTACCGCCACCCACCACCAGCCTACCACTTCCAACCACCTGTCTACCACCACCCACCACCTGTCTATCACCAACCACCACCAACCTACCACCATTTGCCTACCACCACCCACCACCTGCCTATCTCCACCCACCACCAGCCTACCACCACCTGCCGACCACCAACCACCACTTGCCTATCACCACCAACCTACCACCACCTGCCTACTACCACACACCGCCTGCCTATCACCACCCACCACCAACCTTACCACCACCTGCCTACTACCACCCACCACCAACCTTACCACCACCTGCCTACTACCACCCACCACTCACCACCAACCCACCACCACCTGCCTACCACCACCCACCACCTGCCTATCACCACCCACCACCGACATAACACCACCTGCCTACTACCACCCACCACCTGCCTATCACCACCCACCACCAACCTACCACCACCTGCCTACCACCACCCACCACCTGCATATCACCACCCACCACCAGCCTAACACCACCTGCCTACTACCACCCACCACCTGCCTACCGCCACCTACCACCAGCCTACCACCTCCAACCACCTGCCTATCACCACCCACCACCAACCTACCACCACCTGCCTACCACCACCCACCACCTGCCTATCACGACCCACCACCAGCATACCACCACCTGCCTACCACCACCCACCACCAGCCTATCACCACCCACCACCAGCCTACCACCACCTGTCTACTACCACCCGCCACCTGCCTACCGCCACCTACCACCAACCTACCACCACCTGCCTATCACTACCCACCACCAGCCTACCACCACCTGCCTACTACCACCCACCACCTGCCTACCGCCACCAAGCACCAGCCTACCACCTCCAACCACCTGCCTAACACCACCCACCACCAACCTACCACCACCTGCCTACCACCTCCCACCGCTTGCCTACCGTCACCCACCACCAGCCTACCACCACCTGCCTACCACCACCCACCGCCTGCCTATCACCACCCACCACCAGCCTACCACCACCTGCCTACCACCACCCACCGCCTGCCTACCGCCACCCACCACCAGCCTACCACCTCCAACCACCTGTCTACCACCACCCACCACCTGTCTATCACCAACCACCACCAACCTACCACCACCTGCCTACTACCACACACCGCCTGCCTATCACCACCCACCACCAACCTTACCACCACCTGCCTACTACCACCCACCACCAACCTTACCACCACCTGCCTACTACCACCCACCACTCACCACCAACCCACCACCACCTGCCTACCACCACCCACCACCTGCCTATCACCACCCACCACCGACATAACACCACCTGCCTACTACCACCCACCACCTGCCTATCACCACCCACCACCAACCTACCACCACCTGCCTACCACCACCCACCACCTGCATATCACCACCCACCACCAGCCTAACACCACCTGCCTACTACCACCCACCACCTGCCTACCGCCACCTACCACCAGCCTACCACCTCCAACCACCTGCCTATCACCACCCACCACCAACCTACCACCACCTGCCTACCACCACCCACCACCTGCCTATCACGACCCACCACCAGCATACCACCACCTGCCTACCACCACCCACCACCAGCCTATCACCACCCACCACCAGCCTACCACCACCTGCCTACTACCACCCGCCACCTGCCTACCGCCACCTACCACCAACCTACCACCACCTGCCTATCACTACCCACCACCAGCCTACCACCACCTGCCTACTACCACCCACCACCTGCCTACCGCCACCAAGCACCAGCCTACCACCTCCAACCACCTGCCTAACACCACCCACCACCAACCTACCACCACCTGCCTACCACCTCCCACCGCTTGCCTACCGTCACCCACCACCAAACTACCACCACCTGCCTACCATCACTTACCACCAGCCTACCACCACCCACCACCAGCCTACCACCACCTGCCTACCACCACCCACCGCCTGCCTATCACCACCCACCACCAGCCTACCACCACCTGCCTACCACCACCCACCGCCTGCCCACCGCCACCCACCACCAACCTACCACCACCTGCCTACCACCACTTACCACCAGCCTACCACCACCCACCACCAGCCTACCACCACCTGCCTACCACCACCCACCGCCTGCCCACCGCCACCCACCACCAACCTACCACCATCTGCCTACCACCACCCACCACCTGCCTACCGCCACCCACCACCAGCCTACCACCACCTGCCTACCACCACCCACCACCTGCCTACCGCCATCCACCATCAGCCTACCACCACTTGCCTATTACCACCCACCACCTGCCTACTACTACTCACCACCAACCTACCGCCACCTACCACCAACCTACCACCTCCAGCCACCTCCCTACCACCACCAACCTACCACCACCTGCCCACCACCTCTAACCACCTGTCTAACACCACCCACCAACTGCCTACCACCACCCACCGCCTGCCCACCGTCACCCACCACCAACCTACCACCATCTGCTTCCCACCACCTGCCTACCGCCACCCACCACCAGCCTACCACCACCTGCCTACCACCACCCACCACCTGCCTACCGCCACCCACCACCAACCTACCACCACCTGCCTACCACCACCCACCACCTGCCTACCGCCATCCACCACCAGCCTACCACCACCTGCCTATCACCACCCACCACCTGCCTACTACCACCTACCACCTGCCTACTACCACTCACCACCAACCTACCGCCACCTACCACCAACCTACCACCTCCAACCACCTGCCTACCACCACCAACCTACCACCACCTGCCCACCACCTCCAACCACCTGTCTAACACCACCCACCACCAGCCTACCACCACCTGCCTACCACCACCTGCCTACCGCCACCCACCACCTGCTTGAAATACTCTCACTGAACGCATAAACAATCGCGAGAATAACTGACCCTTATTGGCTTGATATTTTTCAAGATGGCAGGACTGATGTTCCTCAGATTGAGTCGTGTGACATGCGATAGTGCTATATGGTGAAGTACAGATAATACCAGTGGATCAGGAATACACAGCTGCTGTTCTCTGTCATAATCAGAGTCGTAGTCAGCCCAGACATCAGCCTCATCATTAGAGTCTTCATCAGATTCGTCATCAGACTCGCCAGTGGGAAGGACAATCATGTGAGGGTTGTTTTCATCTCGCTTCCGATAAACACGCGATACAATATCCAGGCAGCCGATGTAGCCTAGTCTTGACACCAATGTCTCATAAGCAGCAATGTTTATATCAAGCTCATCCTGTGGTGAACATGCTTCAGGACTGGTTTCCACAGGAGCTGTTTTTATTCTCTCTATGAAATCCAGCCTTGTATCCTCATTCTCACATTCGTGAAGGAGAAGACTTTTTATAGATAGATCTATCAGGTCAAAAACGACCTCAGAAAGAGGCACATGGAAGTCGTTCCACGAGGGCTTATCATAATGACACATGGATATTCGGAGCCGTAGAAAATGAAAAGGCACTCTTGACAACACATTGCTGTCAATCCCCACAGCATAAAGCAGTGCGTTCCGATAGCTGCTAAACAGTTTCGTTGGCACTGGACAACCCGTCCATTCATTGTGTACTTTTATCAAAGCTGCTTCGTTTTCCACAATATACATCCCGGCACAATACTCCTGGAAACTGGCGTGGATGAAGCTTAGTGACCTGCCCCCTGAAGTAACCACATCAACTGGACCCAGTTTTGTCAAATCATCAAGAATTAAATCATACTGTTCCAATAGACTTTCGGAAAATACATACAGTCCTTTCTCGAGGGAATCGAAACATAACTTGGCAACATCTTTGACACGTCCGCGAGTTTCACGATCTAAGGTTTTCATTAATCTTTCATCAGGTATATGGCCAGATGCTTTATGGTGCTTGAGGTCCAGAAGAAACTTCCAGAACTTGTGCAATATAGAACTGGTTGTGCGAAGCACACATAAAGTTTCCAAGCTCTCCCATTTGTCAAGCTCCTCATTGCAAAGGCAACACAGCATCGCCAGGAAAAGTGGTACATGTAAAATATCCCCTGGAGCTGGAATGACCAGCAGGGCTTTATAAATAATGGCAGCTGTTTCGTTATCATTTGCGAACATCAGGTTCACATATGATTTAACGTCTTCCTTGTCAAGTTTAGTAAGCGGCAGATCTATCAGGCTTCCTCCAGCTTTCTGAAGGATGTGTTCTGTATAGTTAGGTCTTGTACTGATCACTACCACCGCCTCTTTCATGAAGTCGTGTTTCCTTGTAATAAGCTCATTGAGTACCGTGATCTCCCTCACATCATCATTCATTTCATCAAAACCATCGATCAGGATTAGACACAGCTTGGAGGAGAACTTGAGGCTCAGTCGCACCTTCGATTCAAAAGCCTCACCAAGCAGGTTGATATCTTTGGTGATGACTCTCTCCAGTGACTCAGCGTGATTCCTAATTCTTCGGACAGGTAACAGATAGAGATAGTTATACCTGCTTAAGGCTGTATTTCCCTTATGCCATTCTAGTGTTGCGTAACAAAACAATGACGATTTCCCAAATCCTGCTGGGGCGTGAACCATCACATTGTCTCCAGGACGGGCATCCTGAAGAATGCCAAGGAAATCCGACTTAATAGGTTCGTCATCAGTCACTGGCTTGCTGTCACGTTTTCGTTGTGCCTTAAATTTTGGTGGTATATAAACATTAAGTGAGGCACCAGCTTGAGGGAAGGACCTTGCTGCCAAAGGTGACAGACTTGCCGGTAGCTCCCGTATGTATGTCTCCTTCAAAGTGTCACCTAAAAAATAACAGAAATACTATTCAGAAATACCTATATAGTAAGATTCAACCCAACCAGCCTAAAATATAACAGGACCAGTGACTAATATATATGCCAATAATCTCTGATATCAAGATCAGTTGCGTAACTTATGTGTGCATGCTTGATGACAGAGACATAACAATTATAGTAACATTTAACTCCATCTAGTGATACCATGATGTATGACCCACCTATATCCGGTGTTTTGATGACTGAGATAATCCTCTCCATGAAGTCTGGATCATCATACATCACATGGTGATACATTCCAAGAGGTGTCAAGGCAGGTGTCGTCAACAGTATCTTAACTTCGTCCGGAGAGGCGTTAAAGAAAATGGGGATGAGGGTCTTGTGTGATTGCTGGCATTGCGTGTAAGCCTGGCCAACAACCTGGGTAAAGTAGTGACTGAGTATATTAGTGATGAACAGCAGGATGACGCTGCTCTCAGTGATACCCGTGGTGACACTCTGTATTCTGTTAGCTCCAGGTGGGCGGTCAGGGTAGACACTCACTCCAGAAGACTCTAAGTCAACCTTCATTTTCCTGGACACGTCAACAGATGATTCTGTAAGAAGTGAGTGAGTGAGTGAGTGAGTGAGTGAGTGAATGAATGAGTGAGTGAGTGAGTGAGTGAGTGAGTGAGTGAGTGAGTGAGTGAGTGAGTGAGTGAGTGAGTGAGTGAGTGAGTGAGTGAGTGAGTGAGTGAGTGAGTGAGTGAGTGAGTGAGTGAGTGAGTGAGTGAGTGAGTGAGTGAGTGAGTGAGTGAGTGAGTGAGTGAGTGAGTGAGTGAGTGAGTGAGTCAGTCAGTCAGTCAGTCAGTCAGTGAGTCAGTGAGTCAGTGAGTGAGTGAGTGAGTGAGTGAGTGCCCACCCCGATGCTGATAATTATATTGCAATGTTAATACATATAACTATGACATATATGTATATATATATATACATAAGTCATTATTTTAGTTTTCTTACTTTTTTCTGGTGAAGTGTCTGATTCCTTGCACTCTGTGTCCGCCTCATGCTCCTGAGATTCATCATATAACAGCAGACTGTCATATTTTCCTGACTCTGCCATTATCTGCATAATAAATTTGTCAGCTAAGTAGCTTAGTGAGTAATTAGGACCAGGTACATGTAATGCAGCCATACACAAAGTATTTCTGTCAAATATAACATTTAGCTCTTAAGGTAATGCTGCTCAATATCTTCGAGATATTCTGTGTGTCAGATACATCACTTTATACAACATTGTGCCAACACATGTAAAACAGATGTGAACTACATGGGAATTGTGACTTTTCAATGAACAATAATATTTGGGCTTTGTGAGTTTTTGTGGCGACATTTTGTATTTTTGTTGAGTTATTTTTATTATGACAGCTTGCTTGCAATTTCGCGTATGAGCTTTTTGGCAGCCATTCTGCACTGTAATTTTAGACTTCAGACTTCGGACTTCAGACTTCAAATTTCAGAAGTCTCCACTGAGCTTTTGCACTTTTAAATATATATATATTTGTTTGTCAAATGAATCCAGAGTGTCAGTACAAACATTGATTTGTCTCTCTGTTTACTTAAGGTTGTATCACTATCCGCGACGCTAGCCCAACATTAAAACAACATTGATTCAACGTTTTGTGTTTGAATAGAATTGCAACTGTTATTTTAATTGTAGCATTTAAAAGATTTCAACTGTCCATATCAAATACACAATATTGGTTCAATACTGGGCCACTGTCTGCGACACTGGCCCGGAATTAAAACATTGGGTTAATGTATATTTATTATGAAATCTGTAGACTGAAGGATGGAGTTGGTCTCCACATACGGGAACCTTGTTCACCCTCCTGTTTTTATTCAAGCAATGAATGGAGAATCACCCAACATGTACGCCACTGAACCAACATTGGACCCTATTATCGGCCTACTGCCGTGCATGCCAAATGGCAGTGTATGCTCACTTTACAAGTAAACAGATACTGCCCCTTGCATTTGAATATCATAAATATCATAGTGATCCAGAAAATCCAAAAAACATCACACCACAAGAAACATCACCCACCAAGAAACATCACTCACCAGGAAAAATCACACTTCAAAAAACATCGCACAACGAGAACATACCACTACAAGAAAAATCACACCACAAAAAACATCTCAAGACAAGAAACATCACACAGCAAAAACATCACTCCGCTAGAAGCACCACACTACATGAAATATAACACTACTAGAAATATTAACAACAAGAAAAAATAAACTACAAGAAACACCACACTACAAGCAACATAAGACTACAAGCAACATCACACTACAAGCAACATAAGACTACAAGAAAAAATCACACTAGAATAAATATGAGACTACAATAAACATCACACTACAGGGAACATCCGATTTCAAGAAACATACACTACACGAAATATAACACTACAAGAAAATATCACACAACAGGAAAAATCACACAAAAAGAAACATGACACTGCAATAACCATCAAACACCAAGAAATATCACACTACATTTTTTTTCACAAAACAAGAAACATCACACTACAAAAAACATCACACCACAAAAAACGCCACACTACAAGAAGCATCACACTACAAACAATATCCGTACAAGATACATAATGCTACATGAAACATATCATCACAAGTAACATCACATGACAAAAAAAGTCATACTCCAAGAAGCATTACACAACAAGCAAAACCACACGACAACAAAACCTACCACCACCCACCACCTGCCTACCACTACCCACCACCAGACTACCAGCTACCACCACCTGCCGACCACCACCCACCGCCTGCCTACCGCCACCCACCACCAGCCTACCACCTCCAACCACCTGTCTACCACCACCCACCACCTGTCTATCACCAACCACCACCAACCTACCACCATCTGCCTACCACCACCCACCACCTGCCTATCACCACCCACCACCAGCCTACCACCACCTGCCGACCACCAACCACCACTTGCCTATCACCACCAACCTACCACCACCTGCCTACTACCACACACCGCCTGCCTATCACCACCCACCACCAACCTTACCACCACCTGCCTACTACCACCCACCACCAACCTTACCACCACCTGCCTACTACCACCCACCACTCACCACCAACCTACCACCACCTGCCTACCACCACCCACCACCTGCCTATCACCACCCACCACCGACATAACACCACCTGCCTACTACCACCCACCACCTGCCTATCACCACCCACCACCAACCTACCACCACCTGCCTACTACCACCGACCACCTGCCTATCACCACCCACCACCGACATAACACCACCTGCCTACTACCACCCACCACCTGCCTATCACCACCCACCCCCAACCTACCACCACCTGCCTACCACCACCCACCACCTGCATATCACCACCCACCACCAGCCTAACACCACCTGCCTACTACCACCCACCACCTGCCTATCACCACCCACCACCTGCCTATCACCACCCACCCCCAACCTACCACCACCTGCCTACCACCACCCACCACCTGCATATCACCACCCACCACCAGCCTAACACCACCTGCCTACTACCACCCACCACCTGCCTACCACCACCCACCACCTGCCTATCACCACCCACCACCGACCTACCACCACCTGCCTACTACCACCCACCACCTGCCTATCACCACCCACCACCGACATAACACCACCTGCCTACTACCACCCACCACCTGCCTATCACCACCCACCCCCAACCTACCACCACCTGCCTACCACCACCCACCACCTGCATATCACCACCCACCACCAGCCTAACACCACCTGCCTACTACCACCCACCACCTGCCTACCGCCACCTACCACCAGCCTACCACCTCCAACCACCTGCCTATCACCACCCACCACCAACCTACCACCACCTGCCTACCACCACCCACCACCTGCCTATCACGACCCACCACCAGCCTAACACCACCTGCCTACTACCACCCACCACCTGCCTACCGCCACCTACCACCAGCCTACCACCACCTGCCTACCGCCACCTACCACCAGCCTACCACCTCCAACCACCTGCCTATCACCACCCACCACCAACCTACCACCACCTGCCTAACACCATCCACCACCTGCCTATCACGACCCACCACCAGCATACCACCACCTGCCTACCACCACCCACCACCAGCCTATCACCACCCACCACCAGCCTACCACCACCTGTCTACTACCACCCGCCACCTGCCTACCGCCACCTACCACCAACCTACCACCACCTGCCTATCACTACCCACCACCAGCCTACCACCACCTGCCTACTACCACCCACCACCTGCCTACCGCCACCAAGCACCAGCCTACCACCTCCAACCACCTGCCTAACACCACCCACCACCAACCTACCACCACCTGCCTACCACCTCCCACCGCTTGCCTACCGTCACCCACCACCAGCCTACCACCACCTGCCTACCACCACCCACCGCCTGCCTATCACCACCCACCACCAGCCTACCACCACCTGCCTACCACCACCCACCGCCTGCCTACCGCCACCCACCACCAGCCTACCACCTCCAACCACCTGTCTACCACCACCCACCACCTGTCTATCACCAACCACCACCAACCTACCACCATTTGCCTACCACCACCCACCACCTGCCTATCTCCACCCACCACCAGCCTACCACCACCTGCCGACCACCAACCACCACTTGCCTATCACCACCAACCTACCACCACCTGCCTACCACCACACACCGCCTGCCTATCACCACCCACCACCAACCTTACCACCACCTGCCTACTACCACCCACCACCAACCTTACCACCACCTGCCTACTACCACCCACCACTCACCACCAACCCACCACCACCTGCCTACCACCACCCACCACCTGCCTATCACCACCCACCACCGACATAACACCACCTGCCTACTACCACCCACCACCTGCCTATCACCACCCACCACCAACCTACCACCACCTGCCTACCACCACCCACCACCTGCATATCACCACCCACCACCAGCCTAACACCACCTGCCTACTACCACCCACCACCTGCCTACCGCCACCTACCACCAGCCTACCACCTCCAACCACCTGCCTATCACCACCCACCACCAACCTACCACCACCTGCCTACCACCACCCACCACCTGCCTATCACGACCCACCACCAGCATACCACCACCTGCCTACCACCACCCACCACCAGCCTATCACCACCCACCACCAGCCTACCACCACCTGTCTACTACCACCCGCCACCTGCCTACCGCCACCTACCACCAACCTACCACCACCTGATTATCACTACCCACCACCAGCCTACCACCACCTGCCTACTACCACCCACCACCTGCCTACCGCCACCAAGCACCAGCCTACCACCACCCACCACCTGTCTATCACCAACCACCACCAACCTACTACCACCTGCCTACTACCACACACCGCCTGCCTATCACCACCCACCACCAACCTTACCACCACCTGCCTACTACCACCCACCACCAACCTTACCACCACCTGCCTACTACCACCCACCACTCACCACCAACCCACCACCACCTGCCTACCACCACCCACCACCTGCCTATCACCACCCACCACCGACATAACACCACCTGCCTACTACCACCCACCACCTGCCTATCACCACCCACCACCAACCTACCACCACCTGCCTACCACCACCCACCACCTGCATATCACCACCCACCACCAGCCTAACACCACCTGCCTACTACCACCCACCACCTGCCTACCGCCACCTACCACCAGCCTACCACCTCCAACCACCTGCCTATCACCACCCACCACCAACCTACCACCACCTGCCTACCACCACCCACCACCTGCCTATCACGACCCACCACCAGCATACCACCACCTGCCTACCACCACCCACCACCAGCCTATCACCACCCACCACCAGCCTACCACCACCTGCCTACTACCACCCGCCACCTGCCTACCGCCACCTACCACCAACCTACCACCACCTGCCTATCACTACCCACCACCAGCCTACCACCACCTGCCTACTACCACCCACCACCTGCCTACCGCCACCAAGCACCAGCCTACCACCTCCAACCACCTGCCTAACACCACCCACCACCAACCTACCACCACCTGCCTACCACCTCCCACCGCTTGCCTACCGTCACCCACCACCAAACTACCACCACCTGCCTACCATCACTTACCACCAGCCTACCACCACCCACCACCTGCCTACCACCACCCACCGCCTGCCTATCACCACCCACCACCAGCCTACCACCACCTGCCTACCACCACCCACCGCCTGCCCACCGCCACCCACCACCAACCTACCACCACCTGCCTACCACCACTTACCACCAGCCTACCACCACCCACCACCAGCCTACCACCACCTGCCTACCACCACCCACCGCCCGCCTATCACCACCCACCACCAGCCTACCACCACCTGCCTATCACCACCCACCACCTGCCTACTACCACCTACCACCTGCCTACTACCACTCACCACCAACCTACCGCCACCTACCACCAACCTACCACCTCCAACCACCTGCCTACCACCACCAACCTACCACCACCTGCCCACCACCTCCAACCACCTGTCTAACACCACCCACCACCAGCCTACCACCACCTGCCTACCACCACCTGCCTACCGCCACCCACCACCTGCTTGAAATACTCTCACTGAACGCATAAACAATCGCGAGAATAACTGACCCTTATTGGCTTGATATTTTTCAAGATGGCAGGACTGATGTTCCTCAGATTGAGTCGTGTGACATGCGATAGTGCTATATGGTGAAGTACAGATAATACCAGTGGATCAGGAATACACAGCTGCTGTTCTCTGTCATAATCAGAGTCGTAGTCAGCCCAGACATCAGCCTCATCATTAGAGTCTTCATCAGATTCGTCATCAGACTCGCCAGTGGGAAGGACAATCATGTGAGGGTTGTTTTCATCTCGCTTCCGATAAACACGCGATACAATATCCAGGCAGCCGATGTAGCCTAGTCTTGACACCAATGTCTCATAAGCAGCAATGTTTATATCAAGCTCATCCTGTGGTGAACATGCTTCAGGACTGGTTTCCACAGGAGCTGTTTTTATTCTCTCTATGAAATCCAGCCTTGTATCCTCATTCTCACATTCGTGAAGGAGAAGACTTTCTATAGATAGATCTATCAGGTCAAAAACGACCTCAGAAAGAGGCACATGGAAGTCGTTCCACGAGGGCTTATCATAATGACACATGGATATTCGGAGCCGTAGAAAATGAAAAGGCACTCTTGACAACACATTGCTGTCAATCCCCACAGCATAAAGCAGTGCGTTCCGATAGCTGCTAAACAGTTTCGTTGGCACTGGACAACCCGTCCATTCATTGTGTACTTTTATCAAAGCTGCTTCGTTTTCCACAATATACATCCCGGCACAATACTCCTGGAAACTGGCGTGGATGAAGCTTAGTGACCTGCCCCCTGAAGTAACCACATCAACTGGACCCAGTTTTGTCAAATCATCAAGAATTAAATCATACTGTTCCAATAGACTTTCGGAAAATACATACAGTCCTTTCTCGAGGGAATCGAAACATAACTTGGCAACATCTTTGACACGTCCGCGAGTTTCACGATCTAAGGTTTTCATTAATCTTTCATCAGGTATATGGCCAGATGCTTTATGGTGCTTGAGGTCCAGAAGAAACTTCCAGAACTTGTGCAATATAGAACTGGTTGTGCGAAGCACACATAAAGTTTCCAAGCTCTCCCATTTGTCAAGCTCCTCATTGCAAAGGCAACACAGCATCGCCAGGAAAAGTGGTACATGTAAAATATCCCCTGGAGCTGGAATGACCAGCAGGGCTTTATAAATAATGGCAGCTGTTTCGTTATCATTTGCGAACATCAGGTTCACATATGATTTAACGTCTTCCTTGTCAAGTTTAGTAAGCGGCAGATCTATCAGGCTTCCTCCAGCTTTCTGAAGGATGTGTTCTGTATAGTTAGGTCTTGTACTGATCACTACCACCGCCTCTTTCATGAAGTCGTGTTTCCTTGTAATAAGCTCATTGAGTACCGTGATCTCCCTCACATCATCATTCATTTCATCAAAACCATCGATCAGGATTAGACACAGCTTGGAGGAGAACTTGAGGCTCAGTCGCACCTTCGATTCAAAAGCCTCACCAAGCAGGTTGATATCTTTGGTGATGACTCTCTCCAGTGACTCAGCGTGATTCCTAATTCTTCGGACAGGTAACAGATAGAGATAGTTATACCTGCTTAAGGCTGTATTTCCCTTATGCCATTCTAGTGTTGCGTAACAAAACAATGACGATTTCCCAAATCCTGCTGGGGCGTGAACCATCACATTGTCTCCAGGACGGGCATCCTGAAGAATGCCAAGGAAATCCGACTTAATAGGTTCGTCATCAGTCACTGGCTTGCTGTCACGTTTTCGTTGTGCCTTAAATTTTGGTGGTATATAAACATTAAGTGAGGCACCAGCTTGAGGGAAGGACCTTGCTGCCAAAGGTGACAGACTTGCCGGTAGCTCCCGTATGTATGTCTCCTTCAAAGTGTCACCTAAAAAATAACAGAAATACTATTCAGAAATACCTATATAGTAAGATTCAACCCAACCAGCCTAAAATATAACAGGACCAGTGACTAATATATATGCCAATAATCTCTGATATCAAGATCAGTTGCGTAACTTATGTGTGCATGCTTGATGACAGAGACATAACAATTATAGTAACATTTAACTCCATCTAGTGATACCATGATGTATGACCCACCTATATCCGGTGTTTTGATGACTGAGATAATCCTCTCCATGAAGTCTGGATCATCATACATCACATGGTGATACATTCCAAGAGGTGTCAAGGCAGGTGTCGTCAACAGTATCTTAACTTCGTCCGGAGAGGCGTTAAAGAAAATGGGGATGAGGGTCTTGTGTGATTGCTGGCATTGCGTGTAAGCCTGGCCAACAACCTGGGTAAAGTAGTGACTGAGTATATTAGTGATGAACAGCAGGATGACGCTGCTCTCAGTGATACCCGTGGTGACACTCTGTATTCTGTTAGCTCCAGGTGGGCGGTCAGGGTAGACACTCACTCCAGAAGACTCTAAGTCAACCTTCATTTTCCTGGACACGTCAACAGATGATTCTGTAAGAAGTGAGTGAGTGAGTGAGTGAGTGAGTGAGTGAGTGAATGAGTGAGTGAGTGAGTGAGTGAGTGAGTGAGTGAGTGAGTGAGTGAGTGAGTGAGTGAGTGAGTGAGTGAATGAGTGAGTGAGTGAGTGAGTGAGTGAGTGAGTGAGTGAGTGAGTGAGTGAGTGAGTGAGTGAGTGAGTGAGTGAGTGAGTGAGTGAGTGAGTGAGTGAGTGAGTGAGTGAGTGAGTGAGTGAGTGAGTGAGTGAGTGAGTGAGTGAGTCAGTCAGTCAGTCAGTCAGTCAGTGAGTCAGTGAGTCAGTGAGTGAGTGAGTGAGTGAGTGAGTGCCCACCCCGATGCTGATAATTATATTGCAATGTTAATACATATAACTATGACATATATGTATATATATATATACATAAGTCATTATTTTAGTTTTCTTACTTTTTTCTGGTGAAGTGTCTGATTCCTTGCACTCTGTGTCCGCCTCATGCTCCTGAGATTCATCATATAACAGCAGACTGTCATATTTTCCTGACTCTGCCATTATCTGCATAATAAATTTGTCAGCTAAGTAGCTTAGTGAGTAATTAGGACCAGGTACATGTAATGCAGCCATACACAAAGTATTTCTGTCAAATATAACATTTAGCTCTTAAGGTAATGCTGCTCAATATCTTCGAGATATTCTGTGTGTCAGATACATCACTTTATACAACATTGTGCCAACACATGTAAAACAGATGTGAACTACATGGGAATTGTGACTTTTCAATGAACAATAATATTTGGGCTTTGTGAGTTTTTGTGGCGACATTTTGTATTTTTGTTGAGTTATTTTTATTATGACAGCTTGCTTGCAATTTCGCGTATGAGCTTTTTGGCAGCCATTCTGCACTGTAATTTTAGACTTCAGACTTCGGACTTCAGACTTCAAATTTCAGAAGTCTCCACTGAGCTTTTGCACTTTTAAATATATATATATTTGTTTGTCAAATGAATCCAGAGTGTCAGTACAAACATTGATTTGTCTCTCTGTTTACTTAAGGTTGTATCACTATCCGCGACGCTAGCCCAACATTAAAACAACATTGATTCAACGTTTTGTGTTTGAATAGAATTGCAACTGTTATTTTAATTGTAGCATTTAAAAGATTTCAACTGTCCATATCAAATACACAATATTGGTTCAATACTGGGCCACTGTCTGCGACACTGGCCCGGAATTAAAACATTGGGTTAATGTATATTTATTATGAAATCTGTAGACTGAAGGATGGAGTTGGTCTCCACATACGGGAACCTTGTTCACCCTCCTGTTTTTATTCAAGCAATGAATGGAGAATCACCCAACATGTACGCCACTGAACCAACATTGGACCCTATTATCGGCCTACTGCCGTGCATGCCAAATGGCAGTGTATGCTGACTTTACAAGTAAACAGATACTGCCCCTTGCATTTGAATATCATAAATATCATAGTGATCCAGAAAATCCTGGATAAATCCGGAAGAACATGCTGGATAACTTAGAAAAATTAAAACAGAATATCTGACTACTCTGGGAATATGGTGTACAAATTCTATGTTGATTGGATAAAAACTGGGAGAGAAATAGCTTTCAACAAAACCTGCACGGAATAATAAGTTTAAAGAACCGGACAAAACTCAGTATATTTGGGCATAGGCCAAATATCACTAGAAGAGTCTAGTTTTTTTTGTAATATGTCTCCCGTCCAGCAGCGTAACCATAAAGGTTGACAGCTATTAGATGTTGTGTCTATGGCTTTTGTAATTTATGTTACTAAATGGCTTCTCTGGACAGTAGACAGGTAGAGATTATGTATTTTGATGTGGTGGAACCCGTTTTTTATATCTACAGCATCTTCCCCCGCAAGGTTCGCTACTCCTGAGACCTTGCTGTGTCAAGACTTGCTGCCGGGAAGATGATCTACGGTAACTAAATCGTCTTTAGGCTCAATTAGTAGGGCAACAGTTTTAATATCTTCACACCCTGTGATGGGCAAAATACAAATGTGGCCTGTAAACACTCCCAGCAAACACGAGACGTTGACCCAATGCTGGGAAGATGATCCACAGTAACTAAATCGTCTTTAGGCTCAATCAGTTGGGCAACAGTTTTAATATCCTCACCCCCTGTGATGTGCAAAATACAAATGTGGCCTGTAAACATTCCCAGCAAACACGAGACGTTGGACCAGCATTGGGTCAATGTCTCGTGTTTGCTGGGAGTGTTTAACGTCTGCAACGCAGGCGCAGCATAAAACCAGCACTGGTTCAACGTCTCGTGTTTGCCGGGCTGCGGGTCAGGCAGTGTAAGCCGACACTGATCACAAACCTTGATGTTTATGTAGTATTAGTAGTAGTAGTAGTAGTAGTAAAATTGTTTATTTTTGTGTCACATGTCATTAAACATAGTATACAATTCATTTCCGCTAAAACATTTATTGCATTAGAAAAAAAGCAATGGTATTCATCTCCTAAATCTCCACATGTACTTCAACCAATTGCTCAGTACAACATATAGATAGACTGATCTTATTTTACAAAAAATACAAATGGAAAAAATGATGGTATGCTTGTCAAAAAATAGGTATATATGTGTAAAGCGACATAGTTTGGAGATTATTATCCTTTTGAGATTACCAGCTTATCAGAGGTCGCGATTAAACCATTATATACATAGTTTATATCGTTTCGTCATATCAAACATGTATCCAACATTTGTTTATCCGTGTTTATATTTGAGGATAATATTAACAAAACTGATTAGATTAATGTTGATCTCAATAAACTCAATCATACAAATTGGTTAATCACAGCCATTAAATAAATTGCACTGTATTTTTTCTAATGATTTAAACAAACAGGTTTAGCTTAGAATAATTGAAATAAATTAAAAGATTACATTTTGTAATATATATTTATTAAAGAACAGCATAAACTGTTCGAAGGCATGGAGTGATGTATATGGTACTGTGCACTATAAGGAACCCTTGAAGTCATTCGAAATAGGTGTAGGGCATAGTCCTGGTTTCGGGCTTCCTTCTGTCGCGATATTGCCTCATTGTGCAGAAAGCGACGTAAAGCAATATTTACTCACTTGACCAGATACAAAATATTTTTAAAAAAATTAGTCCTTCATTGGATAAGTTGCGTATGCCCATAAAAAGTGCCCTTTATGGTATGTTTGATTATTAGTATTAGCACTATTTTTAAGAGTGGTGTTCGGTCGGGTTTCTGACATATTTTGAGGATAACCTCATGTGTGTTTTCCTAACGTTTTTTTCGGCCAGTATGTCCCAAATCATGCATATGACGTATCACGATAACCAGTACAACTTGATGATGATTTTAGTGTATTTTGTTCGTGGACATTTTGTTGAAGCTATGGAAAGACGTGACATAGCGCAATTAAATCATCAATGTTTTCAAAATGTAGTGAAAGTAGCTTCACCAAAACAACGCCAGGCATGTAAATCAACATCTCAACGTCGGGCGAGTTTTAACATATCGAGGGGGTGGTGTACACTGAAACTAGCTTCAAGATACACCCCCGGTACGTTTAAATCATGTCCAACGTACTACAGGACGGGGCAATCAGAAGTGGAAAAAAAAAGGAATTCGAATATTATTATATCAAAGATATACATATGTTCACATTATTATATCTGTAGTTATTTTATTGTGTCTATCTATTTCGGCGGCTCGCATGGTAACGATCAAATTTCAATCTAATGGCGAACATCCAGGTCTACATAAACACGTCTTTAGTAACGTATCATTATCTGTGACTTGGCAATAAGGATGAATAAATGACTCCAAGTTAAACTCAATCCATCGGTTCAATATGAATAAATATTCATTGTTATATGCAAACCCCATACATTTGAACAACCTATTGTTTAAATCAAATGATTAAAATACAATACCCACTATATTAATATACTATGTACTAGTAAACATGATAACGGTTTCGACATAATGGTGAATTGTGTATGACGCAATCTATACATTTTGAGATGCCGCTTGTTCGCTGGTCTGAAAGCCGGGGGGGGGGGGGGGGGGGAGTCGACCAAAGCCCTTTTTCTATCGATCCACGACTGTCCGAAGATGCAAGAGAAAGCACTATTTTGCTAATATAATTGGGTATAGACTAAATTATGTAGAGATTTCTCGTCATCCCCAATGGTTGCCATTTTTAACTATGCAATTGAAAAAGAAACTTGAAAGAAAGAGGCCCATAAATAAGTTTATCGTGACACATTATGCAGGAAAAAAGGTATTACAAAGAAGTATGAACGATGGACCATCATTGTTTGATGGAAAATGGACCAGCCTTATTATGTAAGACAATGTATCATCATTACGCCTTGGGTGACAAAAACGGGAGCAGTGTGTCGTTGTTCGACCATGAGTTTTGTCGGGTAATGAAAATAGCTAGCGAGTTTATGACGAATATACAGCTTGTTTAAAATAAATCAGGTGCATAAATCAGCAAACATACAGTTTTTTCTATCGCAATGCGCAATAGCTAGCGAATGCACAGCACATTGCTAGCATGCCGAATTTTTGTGTTTTTTCTAGATGTGAGGCTCAGTCACACATAGTCGACGCACGACCGACGCAGTAGAACAACTTCATTATTACGTCAAGTACGTTTGCTTTGTATCACATAGTTGCCAATTGAGGGCGACGGAAAGTCGCGTTGCATGAGCGCTGGAAGCAGGCACTGGGCACACGTCGGCAGTTCGCCCAGCGCTAGAGCAACAAGCTATGACTGTGTTATTTTTGCAGCCTAAGCCTTAGAGCTCCGAAGAACGATCATTAATTTGTATTCATTTGAGGTGGTGTTTTACACGATACGCGGCTTTAAATACAGAATTTGTTTTTGTTTTGTCGAAATTAGGTCAAAACATATAATGTTATCATAAATTAAGCACACATTTTTTTAAATTATGGCTACTAAGTACCAAACAAACACTACTATAATCGTCGACATCAGTATTCTAGGGTTTAATGCGCATTGTATGCGTCCAACGCGTTGGCAAAGCTCATTTCATTCGCCCTTTGCTTTGAAAACACACTGTGCATTCGCTACCAACTTGCTATGTTGTTCAGAATCCAGATTCACATTTTTATTTTGTGCTTGTTCATGTGTAGACTGCGCTTCGTGTATGTGTGACCGCAACAAATAGTCTGGTGCGGTATGTCAGAAATATGCCTAAAATTAAAAGTTCTTGCCAAAATTGATTTTATTGTTTTTTTGACTTTATTAGGGGTCAAATAAGCTAGAAATATTGGGGTTCAATTTTTCTCGCCCCTCAACCTCGTTTGATGACACATTCAAAATGGCCGCCATCGATATCACATATTTGACTATAACTTGGGCCCTAGCATAGCTAGAGTCACGATTTTTATGTCTATACCCATGTTTTTGGGTACGAGGAATCCAATAGTGCCCATAAAAAATGTGAATGTTACTTAGATATTTTGAAATTAACGATAAAACACATTTTTGATACGTTTTCGGTCATTTTTTTCGCGAATTCGAAAAAAACTAAAATTCAAACATTGAGCGTTGTTTAGTGCGTATTATGATAAACAGTACATTGTTGATGGTTTCTGAATGATGAGTGTTCCGTTAATGGACCCCAAATAGTTGACCAAAGTGACGTAAAGCGATTGTAATTTATTTCATTTAAACATTTTACAACAGTCACAGAGGATATTGTTATTGATAATTGATATTTATATTTCTTTTACAAAACACATTTGATAACTTTAAGAAGTGGGTGGGATGTGTCAATGTGATTTGAAATAAAATAAAATTAGCACACATTGTGCGCAAATTGTGCGTTTCAGCAATGTTTCATATATGCTAAACAAATGACCCGAATTAATCTTGGTGGGTAATTATGGAGCATCCCATCCATCAAATTATTGGATTTTTATATCTTGTTTTTCTTAAATCCATTAATGATACACAATAAATAACAAATAAAAGGGGAGCTTTTAATTAATCACAGCCTATGAGAGATATCAGAGTATAAATTCCAGCCATAATTGGACAGCGCAGGGCTATTACCTTAGAGGATCACAGCAAACATTCAATGGCTTGGCTCATTTTCTTATGCGAAAGAGACAAGCAGCTCACAACCACAAAGATGTTTCGCTATGTATCAGTAAATCAGTTCCAATCTAAATACAGGAAAATAGTAACGTGATATTTTTTCAACTGGACAACACATTCAAAGATAGTCTGTTTACAAGAGATGCCTTGTAGCCTACAACAGATCATTAAATTAAGAAATATTACAAATGTTGTTTCATAATAAGAGAACAGAAAACATAATACATTTTTAACTAACCCAGTCATGTTAACAGATACACTTGAATGTGTTTGCATATTGTATGCTCAGTAGTAGATAAATATGTTAACCGGTAAAAAAGTGATAATGCCCGCGAGACACAACATCAAGTGGTTGAAAATTTAGATAACCTGCGAGAAGTCATTCTAGAAAAGCAGAAATCATAATTGCGGAAAAAAACTGATGAACACTTTTACTAAGTACTATGTATGTACATTGACATCCAAACCAAGTTGTTTAGAGCTGGTTCCCGTTGAGTTGAGTTTTTTGCAGATTGATGCAAGTGACACAATTATCAAACCATGAGAGTAGCTGATGAAGTCAGAAGTTTGTAAGATGTCGCAATAATAGGCCTAGATCTAGGACCGCTTTATTGGCAGTCCACGGCTCACGTGTGAGTGATTACACAAGGGATGCTTCATGACAAAAGAGTAATACATAAATCACATCGGGCCTATCATTTCGGCACTGGGTACTATGGTTAATGATATATCTCTCTGGGTTACTTCTATTCTTGGGAGCATACTCTAGAACGCCTTATCGTGACCAGAGGTCGTGTGTCTGAAACTCTAATAAGTTGAGCTTGTACTAATTTCTCCAGGGCAGGTGAATTCACTTTCTTTCTGCACAAGATACACTAACAGGAGTTCATTCCTCAACAGGTGTGATTTGAACCAAATAATATATTCTGGTCAAATACTGACAAATTCTGAATCTAATACTGATGCATTAACTGAGTAACTGGTGATTTAACAAGTTTAAAGCATAATTAGATCAAATATGTACTGCAACAGAGTAGTCCAAAAGTAATATTTTTTTGTAATGCCACAATGCTATACACAACAGAATATGCTTGGGTATGTTTATTCACCGTCGGTGGAAGCTTTTACTTTGTTGCAAATCAGTTTTAATATTGCTCAGTAACTTTGTCGAAAATTGTGGCATATTTCTTCTTGAAATAGGTTTTTTGACAGCTTTGTACATGGGCTTATCGAAGATGATGAAATATCTTTACCACTTTTTGCTAGATTACATATCTATCTATTGAGCACACATATGAAAAGGCATTCAAGTGTACCTCTTGAAAGTTGGTTGGTTTCTGTGATGATGAAGCATCTTGTGTAATATCCCTAAACTGGTCTGTGAAAGTAACATTAGCTTCACACGTAAACAGATTATATCCACATATGTTGTTACTTTAAATAGCTTGTAAATTAACGTCAACACACCAGTTTCAACTTGAACTCGACGAGGCCGCAACTGTGATCGCCTAGTCACATTGAGAGGAAATAGACAAGGATATTTCTCTGAAAGACCCCTGCGAGATCAGCACGGTTCAAACCCGGGATGCGTGCATGAATGACGTGGCAGTCCGATACTCTATCGATGCGCTGCCTCTCCCTCTCTAAATTTGTACATCGAAAGCCTTGGAAGCATGAAAGAATTTTGTATGTCAAGTGTACTAATCATCTGGCCTAACAGCTTTACGGTGGCAACTATTCTTGTCTAAAAATCTAGAATGGGAAATGTTCACCTACATGAGCTACACCTTATGAGAGCCAACCACATGTCAATGGGAGACAAGACCTGCTTTATCAGATGACCAAACCTCCCACCATTAGAACAAAATGTGTGGGAAGTGAAATATAGCATGTTCATTCCTGTTAGATGTCTTAGTTCACCTGCACCAAGGGTTATTATTGAGCTCAAGAAATATTGATGCAAATAAGACTGCCGTAGTACCAGATATATTTAAAATACTCAGCGTTGCAGACGACTCCTGTACAAATGCAACAGTGGGTTATATAACAATCAAACCAGGTAGTGTGGCTTGTGTCATTGTGAACGACAGTCGGCCATTTTGGAATTTAAAAATTGTCAATATGTGAATATATAAAGCCATTGAATGCTTGTTGTAATCTGCTTAAATGTTAGCTGTGGTAATGCCTCCGTCCTCCTCCAATCTATTCCGCAATAACAGAGTTTGTAAGTATACGCGATACAGAGCCGGTAATCATTGCGCGGCCGGGCATCCTTGTTATGTTACAGATTTATATATTAATTGTTAATACTTGCTTTGCATCTCATTAGAATATTGCCTTGACGCGGAGATTTAACTGTCAGTCTTTAAATTACTTGTTTCATGAAATTGTTGATCTCAGAGTAGCCCCTGCATCTGGGAGAATATGTCAAATTATGACTGAAATTTAAACAGGGATATCTCTCATGGGCTGTGACGAATTAATATCCCCTATTTTATTTTTTCTTGTGCATTGTTTAAGAATTTTAAAGAAACAAATCTGAAAATCCAATAATTTTGCTGATGGGATGGATCACAATCGCAATGATCATGATGATTGAATCTGATCATTTGATTGACAGCACATGAAACATTAAAACGCACAATTTGCTCACAATTTTGTATTAATTTTGTATTATTTTTTTTAAATTTCGATCGAACCTTCATCCCTCCTATCTACTTCTCAAAAAAGTGTGTACTTTTTTGCAAAAGACACACTAGTTTTATCAATTTTCCTCTGTGACTGTTGCAAAATGTTCATTTGCAAATTAAGGAACTGTACTAAACATCGTTATTAAAGTTGCTCGGTTTCTACGCTATCACTTGTACGCCTTCTTGGTGGAATATTTAGGTCTATCAGAGAAACATCTACCATTCCGAAACCATCAGCAATGCGCTGTTTATATTATCATGATTATAATACATTCTAAATAACGCTTCCAAAATAATTATTTGAAAATTTGCGTTTTTTCATATTTGCGACAAAAATTGACCGAGAACGCATGAAAAAAATGTGTTTTATATTTAATATCGGAATATCTACAAGACATACACATTTTGTATGGGCACCATTGGATTCCTCATACGCAAAAACATGGGTATAGACATCAAAATCGTGACTATAGCTTTGCTAGAGGCCAAGTTATGGCCAAATATGTGATTTCGATGGCGGCCATTTTGAATGTGCCATAAAACGAGGTTGAGGGGCGGGAAAAATTGAACCCCAATATTTTTGGCCTAATTGACCCCTAATGAAGCCATAAAAACAATAAAATCAATTTTGGCAACAGAAATGGCCAAAATGACATACCGCACCAGACTAAAATCTCGGCCAAAGAAAACACAAAGAGTTTAGAGCGTATGCTCTACTTGTGCTTAACTTAGACTGGCCCTGGTCTGACGTTCTTCCGGCGTCTACATTGACACGTGGAAAAACGCTAACATTTTTTAACTTACAAAACATTTGCGCAGAGGTTGACGCACACACTATATGAATAACGTTCATCTAGCGTTATTATAACAGCATATAGTAAACCTGAGAACAGCCAATATATAATACAACCGTTCAAAATCCAATAGGGGCAAACAATGAAAAACATCAACTTATTAAAATATATATTCTGCTTATGTGGCGAAGGCTGCCAAGGGCCACAGAAAAAAAATTCAGAAACTGATAAGCTCAAAACATTGGGCACTATAACAGGTGTCCAAGTTCCCAAGTTCCCATGTCCCAGCTTTCCCCGTGTCAACATTGCATATGGGGGAGACAGACGTTATGACAGTGTCCTACACTTATCGTATCAATGATTCTATATTGTGCACAATAGGCTACCAAGGCTGTTTGGAGCATTAGAGGGCACCGTTCAATCTCCAGGGGGAGGGGGGTGGAGCTGGAGTTTCTGTCGCGGACAAATTATTTATTTCAACCCGACTTGGCGGTGCACTGAAATTTTCAAATGTTTTTACATGTTTATATTGAACAGTTCTTGAAGTGGAATATTTATTTCATGCACAGTCTGCCCGAAATTATTTATTTTAAAAATCCTCCAGCCCTCCCCCTGGGGATTGAATTGTTCCCTCTAATACATATAGCCTATAAAGCTACTTTGACCAGCAGGCTGATATACTGCTCTTCAAAGCCAAACGGCATTATCTGCCTACTTGTGACGTTAACAGATACTGCATTATGGCTTTGTACGGCAGTATAAACATTAACAGGCTTAAGGCCGCTATGTTTATTTACTCTGTTTTAAATAGGCGCGCGCCTTAGATTTAGGCCGCGCATTACCAAAAAAAACATGTGTTTTTCTGCCTAGCGCGCGCATTCGATTGTTGCCGATTTCCGAAAAAACAGTTAATTTCAGGAGGTAAAAAAACACTCCGAAAAAAACAAGTTCATTTCAGGAGGTAAAAAAAACATTTTTCCAGTTATTTTTTTTTTTTTTTTTGTCGCCCTCATTAACTTTTTTTCAAATAGATCAAAAGTTTTCCTCATTTGTTCGCCCTCATTAACTTTTCTGAAAATTTGTCCAATGTTTTTTTATTTCGTCGCCCTCATTAACTTTTCCAAAAATAGGTTCAATGGTTTTTTTCTCAAATGTTTTTTTTACCGCCCTCCCTCATTAGATTTTGGATTTTTTCTGATCTAAAACAGAGAAATTAAACATAGTGGCCTAATATAATATTGATTTAGCAACTAAATTAAAGTCTTTACCTTGAGATTAGATTGAATCCACGGCCAAACTGAGAGAGCCTGAATTGTTGCCAGTAATCTTCTCTGCAGAAAGTGATGAAATCAGGTGCTGAATTCAGCTACAGCAGAAAACTCCTCCTTTAGGAATACTTAGAAATACACATCGATGTGGTGCAACGTAGGATTTTAGAGTGAGAGACAGTGTGATAAGGCTCCGCACCTCTTTATGCCATGTAGATTGTGTGGTGTAGTTACAGCCATATCAGCACTTCACGTTGTTGGATGATAGGAATAGCCCAACGCGTGGTGCTACAAAGTCCAAACAAACACCTGCCAGTCCAAGGTACGAGTGGTAGTCCGCTTTAATCCGTTTTTATACGTCATAATCTGACGTCAGATTCCGATGTATAAAGACAGTTCCCGCAATGAAATAATATTGAACTATTTCTAATTGAACTATTTCTAATGACCGTAGACCAATGACATAAATGAATCAGAAAGAGCTAACTAAGACATTTATGATGATTACAAATTGACACAAACACTTTATTTAACATGTTTTTATACATTAATATTTCAGCGTTTTATAGTTGATCCATCACCCCTTATATAGTATGAATAATTTTGTGACAAACAAATCAAAGTTGCCACAAGATGGGGCACAAGTGTTTCCTAATATAGGGTGATTGGCTATCATGTGATTTTTGTGATTATTATCAGTCGCTGGATGAAAGTAGGTTCTTATTGTGATATGTTTTATTATTATTCTGATGAATTTGTTCAAATGTGGAACGTGGTTCATAAAAGCTACATGGTTGTTGAACTTTTATATCGCGGGGATAGACTTTCGATGTTAAAATCTGACGACGTCTATAGACGTCAGATTCTGGCGTCTAAAGTCGATCGCCGCACTCTAAGAGTAAAAAATATTTAGAATGGCCGAAAACCCATAACATAGGTATTCAAATGAAACGTTAAGAGCTACTTATGACATTTATGACGATTTCAAATTGAAAAAAAACTTTGATCTCCATTGTTTTGACGAAAATATTTCAGCTTTTCAGTGGTTGATGTAAAGGTCACATGTGAGCATCATTAATGCGTAAAGTGCCAAAATATTTGTATGCAAACCTTGAGACCATAGGATTTTTGTTTGATTTGAAATCATTATACATGTTTTAATGAGCTATTTCCGATTCATTTGATTACCTATGTTGGGGGTCTGCGGTCATTATAAATATGTTAATCTTTCAGTGCGGGGACCGACTTTAACCGTCATAATCTGACGTCTACAGACGTCAGATTCTGACGTCTAAAGTCGATCCCCGCACTGTAAGGATCAAATCCCTCATAAAAGCTACATGTAATCTTAAAAAAGTAAGACACCATCAACCCTTTCAAAACGATGCATGGATGTTAAAAGTAAAGCTCCCATAATGAAGAAAATAAACACTGGGAATTTCAAAAATGCGCCATAACTACATTATGTTTCCCGTAGCAAGAGCCGAGATAAAATAGCTATTACATATTAGTCTACATAGTAGCAAACAATACACTAAACTTTGGAAAGTGACATTTTTCTAGAGTAGGCCTATATAAATAAATATATTAAAGCGGATCATTGGGATGACATCAATTCTTTTTAAATTTTGTAATGAAATATTGTATCCCTCAGATCATGATTTCATTATTTAGATTTAAAAAAATATTTTTATCCACATTTTTATGTATCCGACGGAAACCCAAACAATTTTTTTGTATACCTAAACACCTGCTAAAGAACGCTTTTATGTTCCTACAGAATTGGGCCACATGTTATAGCGGCAGCTATTGATGTAGCTATGTGGTTACTTTGATCATGCCGTCTGAGATGGTCAGTATTCGCGGTCTATAATGTGGAGTGATGTAAGCAAACTTGTTTACATGACAATACACGTCTTGGACATAGAGCTATTTTCGTCTTTTTCAGTGCCTTAATTTTTTTTTTTTTTACATTTTTGTATTTTATTTAAGATCAGTAGGTTTAAGAATTATTTGAGACATATTATAACACTTGAAAAAAATAATATATATATTCAATAGTGTGGTACAGCACAGAACTCTGGGAAAGCGTAGAATTAAACTAAATAAAATCTCTGGAAAACAAGTATAAACACTATATAGTTATAGTTTATATGCTGTTATTTAACATTGTCAATCACGACATAGACATTCCCACATATTCAGAGAGAGTCAGTTACGCATAACTGAAATATGGTAATTTGCATGTATTTTTTTAGTCGACAGTAGATTCCTTCAGCCATATTCTATGTATCAACCAATTCATAGAAATAGCAAGAGGGAGTTGTTCAGATATCAACATATATCTCGCTGTGAGAGATAATAGATATTTGTACAGTTGTACAGTTGTACAGTTGTACAAATCTCAACGCATCTTACATCTCAAAATTTATTACGCAGTAAGATAAACCAGGCTACTCAATAAGCTTACTAAACTTACACATATTAGCATCTGTTTTGCATAGCTATCAATCGGGCATTATTTGTGTAATATACTGTATGTGACGACATGCGGTGATAAACCCCCCCCCCCCCCCCCCCCAGATAATGGGGAGATCTGTCACATTGAAGAGGGCATAAAAAGCCATTTTAACGTCTCTGCATGGCTTGATTCGGAATGTTATTGATGACCACAGATTAATATCTAACAATACATTGTTATCTGAAAATTGGTACGATCGTAGCGGTCAGCGCTGTACCAACACGGGGCGAAGTTGAGTGCTGTTACGCTACCGTTGAGTGCTGTTGCTGTTACCGTTACGATACGAGCTCTAAGTTCGAGACAACGATGTGTTACTCTGTGTATTCAACATATGAACAATCAAAGAAATAAAAAACTATGATTAGGCCTAATACTTTATTTGGTATACAAATTATTGTCCTATTTTGAGTTATATCTATGTCCATTTTAAATATGAAAGATCCTGTTCTTGTATGCCCACACACAAATTCACAGTCACCAAATTAAGCAAAAATAACACATGACAGCTCATTTTTATTGATAACTGATGCATAAACTTACATTATTGATGCCAGAAAGGTAGTCAGAAACGATATATCACACAACTATTGTACTACTTGGACCCTATGACCGCTGTTGATCATCTCTGACTTTCATACAGAGGCTGAATGTTATAGAATAATAATAATAATAATAATAATAATAATCTTTATTTATAGAGGGTGACCCATTGAGCTTTCGCTCATCTGCCATGGGGCCCTCTTAAAAATCCATACATACATATATATACATGGCAAAATAATCAATTTTTTATACATAGATATAAACATAGCATATATACAGAAACGTGCAAGTAAGAATTATCATGACAAAGTACATTAACATGTAACAATTCAATATAGCTATTAAAAAAACGTCTTCAGTGTTATATAAGAGATTGCATAAAAAGAAGCTGTGTGAGTTTGGATTGAAAGCTAGTAAGGGTTGTACAATTGCGTATTTCGTTGTTTAATTTATTCCACAGTTGAGGACCTTTGAACGACAAACTTCTGGTGTGTTGTCTTGGTACATCTAATCGGTCAGTGTTGGAAGATCTCAACACATAGGAATGAGAATTGGATTTCTGGTGAAACAAATCTTGTAAATAAACGGGAGCAATTTTATTTATACACTTAAAAACTAAACTGAGCTGGTGAAATTTAACAATGTCAGAAAAGGATATCCATTTCAATTTCTGAAATAATATTGCACTAGGAGTAGAAAAATCGGCATCTAAGATTAATCGAGCTGCTCTTTTTTGAAGCTTTACAATTGTATTAATGTTTTCTTGAGATGTGCTACCCCATATACTACAACAATATTCTAAATAAGGTTTTACATAATAGTTATAAAACTGGATTCGACTTTGCGTTGGAAGGAAGGTTCGTATACGTTTTAACAGAAACAATTTATACACCACAATCTTTTTTATGTTTGCTACCTGTAAATTCCATGTCAAGGATTCGTCTATATGAATACCTAGAAGTTTACCATGTGTAATTTGTTCAAGTTGGATATCATTAATAAAAATATTGATTTCTTTTTCAGTGTCAGTCATTTTATTTAATCTTTGTCTTGAACCAACCAGGGCTACTTTAGTTTTAATTATACTCAATTTCATTTTATTTTCTTCACACCAGTTATCAGCAGATGTTGCCATAGCTTGGAGTTTGTGTGTAATAATTTGACTGCATTTACTACTGTGATGTGCTGTAGCATCATCGGCAAAAAGTGATAAATTGTCTAATTCTGGATACAAAAACATGTCATTTATGAAAACTATAAAGAATAACGCTGTTAAGGTCACTAGAATGACATTAGTGATACCAGAAATAGACTCTGCGTCGAAAAGTTAGTCAGAAACGACATAGTCAGAAACAACATATAACATGTAAGTATGATCATATATGAAGAAGATGTATTTATGCTATGACCCCTGGTAGCCTACCCAATTCTGCCTTTCATATAAAGGCTGAAGGTCATCAAATAACGTTGCTGAGGTCATTGGTGTCTAGGCTAACATTACTGACTCCAGAAATAGCGGTAGGGATTTTATCACATCTAACTATTGGACCAATAGTAGGCCTATTTTTTTTTTACTTATTTCAGTATAACCGCGGTCGACTATGTTTTGACATTCATCTGGTGCTTGAACGTTAAAGAAACTTATTATTGTAATCTACAGTCCAAAAATGGATTCCACATACAGAAATTTGTCAGAAATGATATATTTTACTAGATTATCGGATTAATCATTAAAAATCTATTCTTCAAAATATCCACTGGCGGCTATTCTAGGATTTTTTCCGTTTTTTTCTAACGCGACATAGGATTCGTGGACAAGTTTTTGTGAGAGCGACATAAGGCTATTTAGGGATACTCAGGCCAATTTTCAGCTCTGACCCCAAAACCCAGTCTATTCGTCGAGTTAACGGCGGCCATTTATAATTCTTAGTGATAATTCAAAATTCTAAAATATGGCAGTCGGGCATGCTTGATCATATCAATCTACAGATCTCATGCATCAATAATCCTCAAAAAAAGTTTGCATATACCACCGATTTGCAAGGTTCCCTCCCCTAATACAGATATGCCATTTGGCGACTAGATTATTGTAAAACTATTTAAAGTAAGTTATCATTTACGTGCCCCATGAATATAAAGGGCAATGAGCTCTGCTCACTGCTTAAAGAGGTGACAAAGCAGTATTGTATAACGCACCGGGCAGGTATTACTACCCGTGCAGTTATAACTGCCCGGTACTGTATTACAGCATAGCGGAAGTTGTACAAATTGTATACACATTTTAGACATTTCGGGTCATTCGATAGGGTACCTACTTCGTATTAGAACCAAATCGAGAACTGCAAATCCTACCAATTTATAGATACCATATTTACCAACATTGTAGGAAGTCAAATGTTGTGATATTCCATGCATTAATTATCTAAACATCCTAAGACCCTCCACCTGCTTCCAAGTAATGGGTAGAAAAACACGTGTTCGGGAAAAGAATATGTTAGCATGAGAAGAAAAATGAATAACAATCAACGTACATATAGTGTACACAATTGTAATATTTATGTACTTAATTTAATCTTTATATAGAATATTACTTCCAGGGACATGTAATACAAGATCGGGCAGGTATTATCAGGTAAGCAACTCAGGCCAGTTATAACCTGCCCGGTGCGTGGGCGGGGGCCTTAGGGTAGTGGTTAGCACCGCTGCCTTTCACGCCAGAGTTCGGGGTTCGGTTCCCGGTCTCGGCGGTTTGAAAGAAACAAAAATGTTTCTTCCCCATCCACGTGTGAAAGTCAGTATTGTGGGGAGGCTCCGTGACCGAGAGGTAGCGTGCTCGGCCTCAGACCGCCAGGGCTCGGATTTCGAATCCTGTGTCTGGAGGACAGTGTCATCTCAATCATCTCACCATCCTCAGGAGGTTCTCCTGGCCCACCTTAGCCCATATGTGCACAAAGGTGGCCTAAGGCCCGATTCATTTCATTTCATTGCCCGGTGCGTTATACAATACTGCTCTGTCACCTGTTAAATGGTCTACTTCAGCAACACCTGGTGTATGGGTGTAAAGCTCGTCATGTTTACGATTATCCAGTCTCTGAGTACATGCCCCAACCTGATGTATTTTGGGCTACTCTTGGTACACCACACATCCTGATGTAGTTCGGCGATTTCATTTTGCAGACTCTGTATTTGTTGTGTGTCTGTACTCAGAGGAGGGTATATATGCGAGGTAGGAGTGGACTCTGAAAGTGCCATATGCCATATGGCTATCATGGAAAAGGAGAGCATATTCTGGGATGTTGGTGTATAATTCTTGGAGCGTCGCATATATTTTTTGAAGAGTAGAGCTAGCCCACATACACAGTATGTTATTGGAGGGATGAGTAGATTCTGGGAGCGTTGCATATCGTTGTGAAAAAGAGGGGTATATTATGAGAGGGATGTGTGTATAATGTGAGCGTCGCGTATAGTTGTTGAAAAGGGGTTATATTCTGGGAGGGAGGGAGGGTGGATTATGAGAGCGTCTCATTTAGTTGTGGAAAAGATGTGCATATCCTATAAGGGGAGGGGGTTCATACTGGGAGTGTCACATATAGTTGTAGAAAAGGAAGGTATATTCTGGCAGGAAAAGGTATTATATATTCTGTTAGCGTGACATATACTTGATGAATAGAGGGGGGTATAAATTTCGGTAGCCAGGGGTATATTCTGTGAGCATCGCATGTAGTTGTGGAAAAGAGGGGTATATTCTGGGAGTGAGCGGTAGATTATGAGAGTGCTGCATATAGTTATGGAAAGGGGGTATATTCTGGGAAGGAGCGGTAGATCCTGGGAGCGTCGCACATAGTTGTGTAAGCTAGGGGTATATTCTGGGAGCATCACATACAGTTGTAGAAAAGGGGGGGGGGTGCATATTCTGGGAGGGGGGTAGATTATGGGAGCACCGTATACAGTTGTAGAAAAGGGAGGTGCATATTCTGGGAGGGGAGTATTTTCTGGGAGCACCGCATACAGTTGTAGAAAAGGGGGGTGCATATTCTGGGAGGGGGTGGATTATGGGAACACCGCATATAGTTGTGGAAAGAAGGCTATATTCTGGGAGCGATGGGTAGATTCTTGGAAGGTCGCATGTAGTTGTGGAAAAGAGGTAGTTGGAGTTATTTTTTTCTGGATTCCGTGACCATTTTGATGAAAGCTCAGTTTTTTGGTGGTTTTGTTATTTGTGGAGTTATTTTGACAAATAAAACGTCATTTCTGACTACTTTTGGCATGGCGATTCCATTTTTGACATTTATTTTTTGCCTTTGCTGTATACTTGTCCTTGAAATTCAAGATGGCGGCCGTAAATAACGCGAGTCACATTTTTTTACCTTTCCCGAATAACGAAAAAGCAATTTTAGACTAATTTGGGACAAATTCGAATTATTAAAGAAATATATCTTTATGATATGTTAAAGTGAAAGTATGAACATTTTTAGCTACATTAAATAAATCACACATCACCAGAATTTTAAGCAGATGGTTGTGGTGCATCGCTATACTATGTAATGGCAAGTACAAGCATATCAACATATTGGAATAATGAGCAGCAGCTAAGCCGTATTATTGTAGGTGGGCAGTCATGAGTCATGAATGACAATCAAATCACAAATGCAACAGTATTAAGCAAAACCTCCTAGCAATTTTTGTATCCCATCAAACCTAAACATAGTTTGACTGACTGTTCACCAAGCAATATATTGGATGAAAAGGCCGACGCATTGATGTTACCATTTCTGTAGCGAGTACAGCCCAATAAATCGAGACCATTATACCTAAACCGATACGGGTACATTGTTACTAAGCTGAAGGAGATATCCACAACGTAATCCTTCATTTGTTGCAGGTGTGAGTGCCATAATGCTTCGGATTCTTCTCAATACCAATGCTACTGCCTTATCAGGCTTTACGCGCATTCATCTGTATATATAGGGTGTTGTATGATAGGTCACTTCGCTGTTAAAGAAAAACAAAGTTGACATTGCGCACATTCTCAGGTGATTTCTTAGAACCCTTCAAAAGTTTGTCACAAAGTACGCAATTTTGCCGAGTGGAGTTATTACTGGGACAAATTCGTATGCAAACTACTGGGGCAGAGAGACAGAGGTTTATGTGCTTTCATCAGCTGATGGCGTTTGTTTAAAAAAAATCACTAGCAGAAATGGCCACCTACAAAACAGCAGTGGAACATAACACAACACATATTTTAGTGAGCTCATAAAACTGTGCAGTTGTGTGAGACCATGAGAGTGATGATGGTAGTATATTAGAAGAGTCCGCACACCCCAAGTGAAGTAAAAAAAATTTATCAATTTTGTCCGACTGTGTATAGGTAGGGAACATATTTTTTAAGACCACTACCATGTGTGAGCCGCAAGACAGCAGTGAAACAAAACACAGCAAATAATTTACTATGTTGAAATATCAACAGTGATTTAAACAAACAGGCGTGAAAATGTCAGTTTATGAAGTGTTATCCTTTGGCGTCGCATAACGATTGACATCGTTTTGGAAGCAACGTACAACTCCCATATACACTGCACTAATGCACTCTGACATAGCAACTTGGACATAGATAACAATATGTTCACCGCGAGGCTTGTGTCAAATTCGTGCCAGAAATACTCTATGTGTCCAACTGGTCATTTTAAGGTGCTTTATGACATACGAAGCTCTTGTTCAACACGAATTTGAAAATTGATATTTTTACTTATTATTATATTGTAGTCTTTTCCTAATTCGCATAGAAAATAAACACAAAAAATGCTGGCACCAATAAAAATTGGCACCAATATGTTTTCTATATCAGTATATCACTGTGGTCACCAAAAAAGTATGCAACATAAATTAAGAAGGTTTGCAAACGCGACTCTGAATATCCTCATATGCCTCAAAGCAGCCATACCTATAGAAATTTTACTTGTTTTCAGTATTTTATGTATGCAACATCGGCATCAAATAAATATATATGCTGATCTATTAACGACACAACATTAGATCAACGATAATATCCCTACGCAGATGCGATGAAAACAAAAATATGTTGCAGTGTTTTTAGGGTTGGGTAGTGGATTGACTGTACTATTTATTAGTAACGTGATAACCATACCGATCCACTGGCAATATGTCTCACAAGTTCTTGCACAACCAATTGCGGCTCCTATCATTGACTAGGCATAGTCATGTTAGGGTTCGAGGTGAAAATGTGGGAGTCAGAGCTGCAATTTGGTCTGAATAACCCAAAATAGCCATAATATCGCTCCTCTAAAGATCCCCATAAATACTGTACGTCGCGTTCAACGTAAAAGGTAAATCCTAGATGACCGCAAAACGCCATTTTAAAAATAACTTATGTTCAACTAAGAATCCGGTAATCAAGTGTCATATATCATTGTGTGTTATGTAACCCATTTGCCGACTAAAATTTACAATTAGATGCGTCTTTGACATTCAAAGCACCACATGAAGGTATTTCGATAATCACTAGTGGTTATTGAAATACAATGCTTTACATTCAAGAGGTTTGAGGATGACTTCTTGAAGTTTGGAGTGATGGTTTGGATATTTGGGAGCAGTCTCCTCACCCAAAAAGGGCCTCCAGGAAACCGTAGTGGTTCAACAGTTATGTGTGGTATGTCGTTTCTGACTAACACAATCTACTCCTGGTGTTAATTATATCATTCTAGCTATCAGTGACCTAAAAACGTTTTTATGTGACCTTCAAACACCATTTCAAGGTCAATAATGCCTACTAGTGGTCATGGTGAGAATATCACTTGTTTATAAGTAGTCCAATAGTTACATGTGATCTGCCGTTTCTGACTGACTTTGTGGCGCAGAATCATCAACGATACATCATTTCTAAACGCAATCAACAAAAAAAAACGCATAAGAAATTGGGATTAAATAATGACATTTTATAAGACTATGATCTTCCTTGCAATAGTATTGGGTATATTTTTCACACATGCAGTAAAATGATTATTGGCATGGCCTTGCATGAGCGTTAGTATGGCACCGTTTCATACAATCAAATAGCATAAGAAGTTGGGAATAAATAAAGACATTTTTATGATCTTCCTTGCAATAGTATTTTATTGAGCACATTTTTAACACATGCAGTAAAATGATTGCTGGCATGGCGGTGCAAGAACGCTAGTATGGCACCGCTTCACACAATCAAATTACATAAGAAGTTGGGTTAAAATAATGGAATTTTATCAGACTATGATCTTCCGTGTAATATTTTTTTATTTTAACAGATGCAGTAAAAAGATTCTTGGCATGGCGTTGCATGAACGTTAGCTAGTTAGTATGGCACCGTTTCACAGTTTGAATGTTATATGTTGCCGTCACAAGAAATAATTTGTGTATGAGAACAAACACATTCACTACTGAGCTATTAATTAATCAATAAAATGATTATACAAACATATTGTGACCCAAATCTTATGCTGTCAAAATGCAAATGGTGATCGATCGCTTATCAAGCCCAATAAATAAAAGTTGACATCTATACGGTCAATGAAAACATGTTATCTTTATAAATCAAGTTGTTTAACGTAGGCCCCTATGCCTTTTTTCAAGGCAATGTCATGTAGTGTTAGAAATAAATCTGATGTGATATAAACCATCAGTGGAGGAAGGAATTTAGAATCAGAAAGTATGAACTGCAGACTTTACGTCTAACGAGTGCAAACTGCACAGACCAAGTCCTTTTCGTTTTCATAAGGCGGACACTTCAGAGCTCCACACTTTGCCTGGGCAACGAAAACAAGGACTCCATTGTTGTTGTCAGGACTACTGTCTTGACTGGGCTCAGGTTTGTCATCCAGACATACGAAATCCACACGATAATGATCGTATTGTTCTGCGGCGAGGTTGCCAGTATATTCAGTCTGCCATCCATCATCACATAGATTTCTACCAGGTATCATCAACATGGATCTTCTTGTCACTTGGCACACGGCACATGGGACATTATGTTGATATAGCTCGTCATTATGAGTGCTTTCGTATTCAGCTCCATAGACGAAAGCGCGCCGAGGACTTTGAGCATTTACTGTGAAGGTGGGGTCATTACGCAAACACAGATAGTTACTACCTCCTCCAGATTCACTATAAAAAGATCCCCCAACAACACCTGGAAGACAAACAAAACATTATAATACAACAGGCAGGCAGGCAGGCAGGCAGGCAGGCAGGCAGGCAGGCAGGCAGGCAGGCAGGCAGGCAGGCAGGCAGGCAGGCAGGCAGGCAGGCAGGCAGGCAGGCATACATCACCACGTGTTATATTATCACCTGAGTAGAGTAGAGTGGCTGTTTCGGGGCACGCTCTTTTCCCCCATCGCGTGTAGATGGCACCATCTACAAAAATATAAGCCAATGAATAACAATAAGGCGACAACAGTTTCCACGTGTTGTTAACTTAATCAGTGGGATTTTATTGTTGTTTTGGATATTTTTTTCAGGAAATTGATACAGAGCGTGTTGAAATTATAATAAATTAAATCAATTGTATTTTTCCCAAATTTATATCATGAATGATGTCGTTCTTGTACATTGTTATATCAGTCTTATATATATGCTGATCATAAAGCAGCATTTTATCACGTGCGGTCGAGTGGTGGACACTAATAGGATGAACTTTGTGTGTTACACTCTGTTTACCTAATGTGTCTGATAGTATTTTTTTTCTGATAGTGATAGTGATGTTTATGGTGTTGCGTTACGTGAGATGCTGGACATTAATAGGATGAACCTTATGGATTGCACTTTGTCTATATAATGTGATTTCAGTTTTTTTCAGATAGTTATAGTGATGTTAATAGTGTTGGGTTTCGTAATATGCTTTTGGAAATCAGCGGAAGTAAATATATATGCTGTTGATAACTCACCAAGAGGTTCAGCATCTTCTATCAGTTCACAAAGAGGAGATCTCTCTATAGTACACCTGCTCTCCTCAGGATTCCAGTAAGTCTGTGCTCCGTCTATTTTCCCGCATGGGATGTCGTCCTTCATAAATCCGCCATGTCTACAGCTCACATACACGTCACACCCTCTACATGACTGGTAATCCCCTTTAGGCTTTCCTTTGCAGCTGCGAACACAGTCCTCGCCTGTTGTTAGCTCATCTACAAATAAGCAAAATAACCATATATTTTAACCCTTCAACCGCCAAATTATTCATTTTAAATTTTCACCTTCTTGAAGTTGTGTCTCGCTGACGCGATCCACAACTTCAAGTGAGCGAAAATTATTCAGATTTGACAAAATGGAGGTCCACTCTTTTCAAATCTTACTGGTTGATGTCACATTTTATCTTTAACATATTTAAAATGTGGTACTTAATGTGCTAATAAAAAATTGTTGATCGCCAGAATGAATCAAATTGCATATATTACTGACTTGTAAATCTTTAAGCCCCTACGATGCAATAAAGCATAATTTTACAACCCTGAAAACAGATTTATTTTCCCTGCAACTAAGGTGTTTTAGAAGAAACTTAGAAACTGTTGCCAATGCATGGCAATTTTCTTCAATTTTTCACTCACTTGAAGTCATCTTTATCCACTACAAGTCGAGAATTGCGACAGCAATTCGCGGCGTGTAGTGGATGAAGATGACAATTATCAACTCAGGCCTGAAAGGGTTAAACAGCCATAATGTCTGGAGCTGAAATACATCTTTGTTTAAATGATAATAATTATTCTTCAGATGTGAATTTCGGATGGAATCCCCAACTCGGCTAAAGATGACACGATATCGTAAAATCCCCCTGGAGTAACTTTCAAAAGAAAGCATGGATTTTATCGAGGATGATTTTAGAAATATGCAACTGTGCAACACAGTCAGTCAGTGCATGTGCTCATAGCTTTTAAACAACGTATAATTTTTTGCGACTGGACAATATTTCATAGGTTTATTTGGATCATGTTAATGTGATTAATCTTTATCATATTTTTTCTCTGGTTTAATTCAAATTAAACTAGTCATTCATTCAATTAAAACAATATCAGGTGTTTTCTCATCTAGATAACAAATCTGTCTCTATAAATTATATGATAACATATTACAATATACAACTGATATACTCGTTTACAAATACCTGTGCAATGTCCACGGATTAAGTTGACCCGTAGTATGATCACGGCACAGGTCAGTAAGGTAAGCCCTCCGAGTTCCATGTCTAAGTTCTTCAGTGTGTTGTGAATGAAGTTACTCTTAACACTGCTCTCAATTTATAGCCATCTTATGAAAAGTTATGTGTCTACTCATACAACAATACCACAACGGTTTGAATAAGACATACAATTTGAGCTAACACCTGCACCGCACCCAAATGCATTATTGAATAAAAGTAACAACAGGCATATCAGTTCTCAGGCTTTGCGTGCGGTGGACCTGTTGTTGTAACCCTGAAGCTTTTATACTCTTCTGGTCCGTCTTAATAAAACAGTGTTTATTTTGTAGAGGTAAATAGCCCACGGCGTTTGAGTTTGAAAGAGCGTCGTGATATCATTACAAAGCTCGCTGTATGGTTCATTTTCTATTGTAGCCTATTACTAGGTTCTGTGGAACTGGTTGTGAGAGCTTTGTCATCTGTCATATACTATATTTCCAAAATCACATTGCTCAGCATGCTGCGAAATGTGGATTATGATGTTCTGCATTTCTATAGTTATTCTGATTTGATAGCCGTGAGGTTCACTGTTTGTGTTGTTGTATCTCTATATGGGCAACATAAGTAAAAGGCTGATTGAATATTAGCACCTTTCAACAGTACCAATATTGTAAAATAATTTATCCTGAGCATTTCTCTGACAGATGGTAGTTGATTTAGGCGTTGGTTACTTTTTGTATTAAAGATTGTTGTAAATCGTCATTTTTAATAAAATAAAATATATTGCAAACTAGAAAATAAATAAATGAAATTTAACTTGTATGTAGCTTTAGTAACATTTTTTATCAACATTAAATAAACAGAACCATTATGTGCTGTGGCCTAAAACCCAATTAATTTCGTTTTTTTGTCACTTCGTTCATGTTTGCTGTCGAATAATACATTACAAAACAAAGCAAAGTTGCCGTTGAGATGGTGTTGATCGATATTCCACAAACTTACCTGAAAAAAAATAAAAAATAAAAAGGAACAGGCTTATAGTTTGACATCGGCCGGCTTTGGATGTTACCCCCTGGTCACTGGCAACCCCCCCCCCCCTCCCCATTTACTCTCCCGGTCACTGGTATTTTATTTTGTTCTAAACGTTCCCCAATTATCAACACATACAGACTACGTTTTACGTGTATATCTGATAGGGAAGCTCTTACCTAAATATCTAATTAATATATATATGCATACACTCTTGTGTCCAATAGATTGCTTGCACGAGTTGGCGCAGTGAACAATTGTCTGATTAAAACAGTTCACTGTTGCTCACTGTGTGGCGTGTTGTCATTGAAAAGTGTATAACAGTTGTCTGATTAAAACAGTTCAGCGTTGCTCACCGTGTGGCGTGTTGTTATTGAAAAAGGTGTATAATCCATATGGAAAAATACCAGCCAGTCAGCAAGTCAGCCAGTCGGCCAGCCAACAAACCAGCCAGCCAGTGAGTCAGTCAGTCAGTCCCACATGCAGTCCGGAAGGGATTCGAACCAGAAAAAGCAGTCGAAACGAATGAACATCCTGATCATTTTTCCTATTTTTCAAATTATTATTGATCGAGAAAGTAATGTTTTATTTTGGGTCAGCTTACTTAACTTTGGTTGTTCAAAGTAATCTATGTCATGGGAAAAGCAAATAAGTGGAATGACGCTGTCGATCGTGTGTTCACAATAACATTTTAAGCTGAAAAGCTCCAATATTCACAGTTACGACTCATTTGGAAATGTAAATATGGAACAATGTCCCAGCACTCTACAAGGTCAGACATGTTAGCAGTCTGTTCAGCTGACTGGCCCAGATTGAAATTATTTATATTGTTGTAATTCACAGCTATTATCCTCGTATACTAGTGCTTGAGAATGTGATTATATGGAGAGCAGCTTGTTCAAGCACTACACAGCCACACACATACATAGTCTATTCTAAACCTATTTCTTCAGTTTACCATTGCACGTATAGACCTGTATTTTCAAGCAATATTCAACCCAATCAATAAACAATTAAAATTAGAAAATTGGCGTCAAATAATTCAAATTAGAGATGGCATGACTTTTTAAATTGGAAGTTGCGTTATCGATTCGAGCTTCAATATATATAAACTCGATTGATTTATTTTTACATTAAAACCACACTTGTAATTTCAGTGTTAATCAAATGACGAAATATCACAACTTGGGTCAATTTATAATATTTCGCAGTTACAGCTGAAATAAATGAACAATACAATAATAAGTTAAAATTCAGTACAACGAGAGTTACGGTTGTGACTTGCTACATGGATTATATGTGACCCGATCTGAATCGTAAGTCGCAGTTTGACAAAGAGTGGAGAAATCCTGACTACACTTTTAAACTACACATTAAAAAAAGAAATGAAGGCGAACTAAATATTTACTAGTATGGTTAATTTAAAAAAATGTGTGTTGTTTTCACAACGTTAAAGGGACTGGCCCAGGCTAAAATCATCAAAAAATCGGTGATTTTATTTCGGGTTCTTAATATGACCATATGATGTAAGCATGTACATAGACTAGAACTGCAAATTTTTATAATTTTTGTGCAGCGCATTCACCAGTTAGGCTAGATATAGAGACGAAATTCATGATTTGTAATTATTGACAACCATGTCAAAAAGAAGAAATGCGGGAATTTCGTCTCTATATCTAGTCTAACTGGTAAGTGCGCAGCACAAAAATTATAAAAATTTGCAGTTCTAGTCTATGTACATGTTTACATCATATGGACATATTAAGAACCCGAAATAAAATCACCGATTTTTTGATGATTTTAGCCTGGGCCAGTCCCTTTAACAACTCCAAAAGGCCATTTTCTCAAAATCACGAAACAGGTCAGGGCCTAAAAACGTTAAAATGTTAAAGTTAATTATTTTTAGCATTGATTACGTATATTTTAATACCTCCAATATTTAAATCTGCGAGCTACGACTGATTTTGAAAGATCGGATCACATATGTATAAATTGAATATTCAGACGTATGTTTGACATTCATTTTTTAAGCTAACAGGGCATAATTAGGACAAACAAAAATATGGTGTCACTTTTGATACTTTATTACAATTTGTTACAAATGTGTTTTTGGTGGAAGTAATTTTGTGTGTATTCATGAAAGTGGATAATAGCTGTTATAATAGTAATGCAGAAATTTGTATCACATCTCGAGTACAAAAGGTTTCATAGTTAAAGTCATAAGTTGAGCTCAAAATGGTCTATCTTAAATTTTGATATCGGTACGTTAAAGGGGTGGGTGGGCACATGAGTGCACATCACTAATATGATCACTACATAATAATTATGTGAGTTGTTACATGAATATTATTATGTATATTATGTTGCCAGGCAGTTGAGAAACATCATTCCGAATTGCTAAGCATTCTTATTAGGTTTATCAATGTTGAAACAGCATCTTAGACGCTACTATTGTGGTCCAGGTTATTTTTTTAGGAGGCGGTAATAGTATGGGGCTCTGAGTGGCATGCTCCCCCCAATTTTTTTAATTTGTTTTTTTTTTCCATTTTGCAATCTGTGCAGTATAATAAAATCAAAAATAAAATGAAGATGACATACAAAATAAAAAAAAGTGGTCACTGTGTTATCAAAAGAATGCAGTTCTCCTAATGGAGGCTGATAAAAGGGTCGCCTACCCCCTAAGTCCGTTATTGGTTGTTAACATATTTATCATATGAAAATAGTATATTTTTCAGCGTTAAGCAAGAAAACAGTCGTGTTTTTATCTTTTTCAATAGCAAATTAAAGCACAGTTATTGGCAAATATATATCTGTTTAAACATTAATATTTGCACATTTTTGGTTAAAACATGCGAATCATTTTCACTCACTTAAAGTTGTGGGTCGCGGTAGCGAGACACAGCTTCAATTGGATGAAAATTTCAATAAGACAAGTTAGATGTGCACGGTTAACTGGGAGTATAAGGAGGCGGGGGATCATTGTCCATTGGCATATATCCCCCTGGCTCTAACACAGGCGTTTGTCCTTCTGTTTGCACCACAGGTATGTTTTCTCTAGATGGCACCACAGCTATGTTTTCTCTAGGTGGCACCACTGGAATTGTTTGATGTGTCTCGTTTCCACTTGAAGGCTCCATTGCATTTCCAGCCGGTATTCTGTTAACATATTTCACACCACTCATTTATTCACAATAAAGATAAACGTTGCTTGTATTGAGCAAATAATATCGATTTAACAAATTGTTATATAAAACATGTTTTTGCTTAATTCCACAATTCACTTTCTTTTTCAAACAAAGTGAAGAAACAACGTTATTATGAAAAAGTGCCAGGTTGATTATCATACATGTAGGTGAATATATGTCATCATATATAATAATATAATACATTTAACGTTTTCAAAAGAATCTAATTTAAAAGGTAATGACATTTATATCCCAGTTCGTGACTTTATTTTGGGATAAACGCCACATAAAGAGATCACAAGCTTCAATAAGTGTCAGACTAAAGATAACGTTACAGTATTTTCGAAAGTTGGAGATATTTTAAAACTAATTTTGGCCAAAATGTGTCACCCGCTCGCAAACACAACTTGACATGCAGGTAGATAAGATATATGTTGAACATGCTATCGTCGCTTAATTCTCCTAGCGCGGGGACCATTTTACACCTCAGAACGTCGATTAATCCCGCACTGAAAGAGTAAGCTATTTATTTTATAATGGCCGTAGACCCATGCCATAGGTATTCAAATAAAGCACAAAGAGCTAGACAAGACATTTATGAAGATTTCAAAATGAAAATATTTCAGCGCTTTAACCCTTTCAAGCCGGAGTTTACCATTTAGTTTAGTAGATAAGGTAACCTTTTGTGCATTTTATGATTAAAGCATGAAATTTCTACCACTTGTAGAACATATCCTAAGGGTCATTTTTAGATGTGGAGGTAAACTGGATTTGACCTCTGATGACCTCTAGAGGTCATTGCCCTCAAAAGGTCAAAATATTCATTGGCAAAGCAAAAAAGGAGTGAAAATTGATTATTACAATGTCTATGATTTGTTTCTGTGTCCCAAACGTGTGTCAACTACTCGACAAGACTGTTCTGAATCATAAACATAACACCAAGGTCATGTCAAGGTCACACCAAGGTCATTTAAAGGTCAAACTGGCAAAAATAGTTAAAATGTCCACTTTTTTTTATCAATTTCCACACTGTGGTTGTGGAATCATTTATTACAAAGGACTGTTTTTGACATATTCTTCGTCCTATGTATTTCCCACACACATTTAAGGACATTAGGGGCAGTATCAACCTTTGGGAAGGAGGATATCTTCCACTTATTACGCTCCATCCTCAATATTCAGTTGAGCGGCCAAATTACAATTATGCAGCATTGTTAAAGATTAGTTTGGGCTCCCATAGCTAAATAATTATTGATAAATAATTGGGTTTATGAAGTTTGACATAGAGTGGTGTTGTGTTTTACTGGAGTACCATCCGAAAGCAATTTGAAGGTCATGTCAAGGTCATTTCAAGGTCAAACTGGCAAAAACTGTTACCATGATCACATGTCTTCTTCAGAGTTGTTCCAATTTCTTTTTCAAACGTGTCTTAACTAAAAGGAGCCTGAGCTCCAGTCAGGTGGTTGCACATGTATACAATTTTTCTAGAATCACATCTATCTACATCAACCCACCTTTATGCAGGTGAGCCATATCTGATAATTTAAAGACAGCTGTGTTTTATTATCGTAATTTCCCTTAATGTAATTGGTTTTAGGCCTATTGGTTATACATTTACTAGCATCCATGTAGCAATCATGTCTCCTTCAATAAGTTTTGTCAACAAAGCAGTGGCTTCTAATTCGGGACCACATCATTATCTATAGGCATAGATACATATTGTAAGCCATGCGAGCCATGGGTATGGCGTTAATGCCATCATCTTTATCTAGTCTCTCTAGTCTAATGTTCCAGGTAGCTGGACGTTGTTTGAATACCACATAAATTTAGAGAAAATGACGGCATTTTATACTGATTATAACTGTTCGATTAGAACATTAAATTATATATATATTCTTAGCGTGACCCTAATATCCTAATAGAAGTGGTGAGCCGGTTTTTATCCCACGTCCGTGGGGGAAAGCGGATTTTAGTCGCGCCGGGATCTATCAAGCGTGAGGCATCAGGCGGTACTTATTTTTTGTGGGTGCAATAAAAAGTAGCGGTCATTTTTTTGAAATTTTAAAGCACATTCTCAACAACTTGGGAATGTGCAAGTGAGTTATTAAACATGCTACCGAAATATTTCCAGAGTTCAAAATCACATTTTTTTGTAAGCGCAAAAACTCAAAACCTTAATAAAAAATTATCCAAATTTCTCTGAAATTTAAAATCAACTTTATAATTTATTGTGGCTGCAAAAACTCAAACTTTGTAAGAAATTAGGCAAATTTTCCACTCAAATTCTCCACGATATGGAGATATGCAGGTTATTTTTTAAACATACAGGATACTAGAATTAATTTCTAGACTACATCAAATTTTTAGAAAGTTTGGCAAAATATCGATGTCATGACTGCCAAATTTTATCGTTAAATTAAGACCCTGTCACCATGATATATAAAAAACCGATTATTCCATCGTTCTGTATTCAATTCATACTGAATAGACTGCATTATTTTCTATTAGGACATGGCGTTTTTCCTTCACTTGTCGGCAACAATTGTATTATTACTAGACTAAACCGTTCATAGCCATCAAATAGGATATATAATATTAACTACTTTGCACATATACTATTCCGTTATAACGGTCTAGTATTTCGTTATAACGATATATTATTTCGTTATAACGGTTTACTAATCCGTTATAAAGATCTAATGTTCCGTTAAAATCGTCTAGTATTTTGTTATAACGGTCTAGTACTTATATACTGTTATACCGACATACTAATACATCATAACAGTCTACTGTTCCGTTATAACGGTCTAGTATTTCGTGATAACGGTACATTATTTCGTTATAACGGTCTAATCATCCATTAAAACGGTCTACTAATCCGTTATAACTGTCTACTATCCCGTTATAACGGTCTAGCATTTCGTTATAACGGGTTAGTATTTCGTTATAACGGTCTAATAATCCGTTATAACGGTCTAATATTCCGCTATAACGGTCCACTATTGCACTATAGCGTTCTATTATTCCGTTATAACTGGCTAGTATTTGGTTACAACGGAATACTATTTCGCTATAACGGTCTACTAATCCGCTATAACGGTATATTATCGTTTTATAACGTTCTAGTATTTCGTTATAACGGTCTACTATTTTGCTATAAACCGTTATAGCGAAATAGTAGACCGTTATAACGAAATACTAGACCGTTATCAAGGTCATAACTAAATACTAGTCCGTTATAGCGACCTACAAGATCATAATCACGGAATAGTAGACAGCTATAACGTCTAGACATTATAAAAAAATGGTAGACCGTTATAACGAAATACTAGACCGTTATAACGGATTAGAAAATAAATCCACTTCCGTAGATAACCGTGTTTTGGCTGATAAACATTATTCTCTTTGAATTATCCATGTCTGTCCTGTTATCTGGGCGGATGCTCTTATCCTTGAGAATTTATAGCGGTCTACTATTTCGCTATAGGCCTAACGGTCTATTAATCAGTTATAACGGATTTGTAGACCGTTTTAACAAAATACTACACCGTTATAACGAATTGGTAGACTGCTATAACGGATTAGTAGACTGCTATACCGAAATACAAGACCGTTATAACGAAATACGATACCGTTTTAGCGGATTAGTAGACCGTTATAACAGATTAGTAGACTGTTATAACGGATTAGTGGGTATAACGGATTAGTAGACCGTTATAACGGATTAGTAGGCCGTCGTTACGGGATAGTAGACAGTTATACCGGATTAGTCGGCAGTTATAACGAAATACTAAACCGTTATAACGAGATACTAGAACAATATAGCGAAATAGTAGACCGTTATAACGGAAGACTTAACCGTCATAACGAAATACAACACCACTATAACGAGATAGTAGACCGTTATAACGAAATACTATACCGTTATAACGGATAGTAGACCGTTATAACGGAAGACTTGACCGTTATAACGAAATAGTAGACCTCTATAACAGATTAGTAGACCGTTATAACGGACTAGTAGACCGTTATAACGGATGCGTAAACCGTTATAATGGATTATAGACCGATATAACGTGATACTAGACCGTCATAACGAAATACTAGACCGTTATAACGTGATAGTGAGCCGTTATAATGAAATACTATACCGTTATAATGGAATAGTAGACTGTTATAACGGAAGACTTGACTGTCATAACGAATACTAGACCGCTATAGCGGGATAGTAGACCGTTAAAACGAAATACTAGACCGTTATAACGGGATAGTATACCGCTATAACGAAATACTAGACCGTTATAACGGAATAGTAGACCGTTATAACGGATTAGGAAGCCGTTATAACGGATTTGTAGGCCGTTATAGCCTTCAAAACAAAATAATATACCGTGACAACGGGCTAGTAGACAGTTATAACGGATTAGTAAACCGTTATAACGAAATAGCAGACCGCTATAACGAGATACTAGACCGTTATATCGGAATAGTAGACCGTTATAACGGAAAACGTGGCCGTTATAACGGAATAGTAAACCTTTATAACGGATTAGTAGACCGTTATAACGAATTAGTAGACCGTTATAACGTGATACTAGACCGTCATAACGAACTACTAGACCGTTATAACGGAATAGTAGACAGTTATTATGCAATACTAGACCGTTATAACGGATTAGTACACCGTTATAACGGATTAGTAGACCGTTATAACGGATTAGTAGATGTTATGTCATAAAAAAAATCTTATTGTCATAAAAATATTTTGTTTTAGCTGATATAGTTCTTTTCCTTTGAATTACCAACGCCTGTATTGATATCTGGGCGTAGGTATAACTCTCATCCTTGAAAGTAATAATAATAAAAAAAATGGCCGCCAAGAAATCGCCGAAATTATTATGCTTTTTCTAATTCTTCTTATTGAAAGTTCCTCTCTCATAGCATTACACGCCGTGATAATTGCTTAATGGCACATCGTTACGCATAGAAGACAATCAACAGTAATAATATAATTTTTAAAATATATATTTCCAAACTAAATTTTCGTGAAAATGTCAAATTTAAAATAAATAATTATTTAAGCTTATGAGCAACATCATTTAATAATCCTAAAAAAATCAAGCCTCATTTATCTGGCATCATTAAATGACCTTTAAATTTGTGAAGCCTCGCTTTGCTTGGATCGTTTGCCTCCAGATGAAGGCTAGGCTTAGTTTAGGATCCAAATTTGTAGACAGAAAAATATACAAGGAAGTGAAGTAAATATATCTCCACACACAAACTGAAATAAATATATTGCTCGAGTGTGAAAAATATACCCCCCCCCCCTCTCACACATAAGCGGATATGCTAGCGAATGCTATGAATGAAAATATTTGAAATTCGCTCAAAATTCGCAACACTCGCCTTGTATTTGTAAGCGTTGGTAACAAATTCGCGAAATAGATACATATTGGTTTAAATGTGTGGTGTAGCCCTAGTCACGATACCACGAAAACATACTAGTATTGAACTATAACAATGGGAATAACATCATATCGCTGTATATTTTAAAATTCTGATTAACGTTGCCTCTCACTCTTGTATAAACCAATCGATGTACAAGACGGCTACAGTTGACATACAAAGATGGCGCCCTTCGGCTTCCTGAGATTGGGCTTCCAAGGTCAAGTTAAGATCATTTCAAAGGTGTGTCTTTTCATATCGATGTCAATGACACCTAGAGGTCACTAGGGGTCAAATCTAGCTTACCTCACAATTTAAAATAAAGATCAGGATATGTGCTAATAATGTTAGAAGTTTCATGCCTTAATCATGAATTGCACAATTGTTTCATTATGGGAGCTTAAACACTACACTATGTATTTTGCCGAACTTTCTGAAAAAAATGATGCAGCCTAGAAATTAATTCTGGTATCCGGTATGAAAGTAAAAATACCTTTTTTTGGTGATTTTTTACAGTTTGACCTTGAAATTACCTTGATATGACCTTAACGGGTTTTTTTCGACGGTACCCCAGTAAAGCATAATCCCAACCCATGTCAGACTTCATAGCCCATTTATGTATCAATAGTTTGCCATGGGAACCCAAACTGATATTTAACAGCTGCTGCACACTGTAATTTTGCTCAACCAATTAAACATTGAGGAAGGGGTGTAGTCAGGGAAATACTAAGGGTGTATTTCCCCTCCTAAGTTAGATACTGCCCTCAATTTCCTAAAATGTACATGGAAACTATATCTGACCAAAATTGATTAAAAGTGGATATTTTTGCTGTTTGTTGCCATTTTGACCTCCAAATGACCCTAAAGTAACCTTGACATGACCTTGGTGTTATGTTTATGATTAACATCAGTCTCTTAGAGTATTTGGCACATTTCTGGAATACAAAAAACATCTTATAGATAGTGTAATACACAATTTTCACCACTTTTTAGCTTCACAATTGGATATTTCGACCTCTCGAGGTCAATGACCTTTAGAGGTCACCAGGGGTCAAATCTAACTTACCTCCACATCTTAAAATAAACCCCAGGATATGTACTAATAATGGTGGAAGTTTCATGCTTTAATCATAAAATGCACAATGGTTTCATTATGGGAGCTTAACCACTACACTAATTGTCATCTTCATCCACTACAAGCCGCGAATTGCTGTCGCAATTCTCGACTTGCAGTGGATGAATATGACTTGAAGTGGGTGACAAATGAAAAAAATACTGTTACTTTCAAAACACTTTCATGACAGTTTTTGTCATGAAACCACCAGGTTTCAGGAAATTAAGTCATTCTTCAGTGATGTGAAATGATGTTTTAATGCATCGTGAGGGCTTAAAGGGTTAAGCAGCGCAGATGGTCAATCATAGCCTGCTTGCGCCATGGAGAGAGTGTACCGTGGCCAATGTCATTGACATCAATAAACATCTTCATACCTTTATCTATATTTATAAAGGAAAAAACATAAGAAATGGGCTTATTGTTAATGATTATCCTCATTGACACGCTCACTTACATCGTTATAAATCTCCCTGTATAGCTGTATTCACCTTATTGTGACTGTGGCAATCAGTTACTATTTTCTCTTTACAGCAGGACTATTAAACAAATAGCTAAAGCGATACGTTGGGTTAATGTTGGGTCAGCGTCGCATACGGTGGACTAACGTTAATCCAATGCTGGATCAATATCTCGTGTTAGATGGACTATTGTTAGTAAGACATGTCTATCACAAAGAACAGCTAAGCTACGAAAAAAATACAAATATATATATACGTTTAATTTTAACAATGCCATACTTCATATAAAGATATAGTAATATTTACCTTAATAGAAGCTCATCCCCTGAAACAAACAATAAACATTGCCCGTTATATGTCATACACTTAGTAAACACCAGCATAGTGCGCAGACTGATTATATTGATACCATCATGCCACAAGCTGTGAAGTAGGTTGTAACTTGTACTTTTATTCCAGAATAGAATACCAATAAAACATAACATTGTAACTAATAAAACAAGCAGTTTGGCTGACTAGGTTTTACAAATACAGTGATCTATGTGGTGTCCTTAAGAAATGTATATTATAAGATTGAAAGGTGAAAAACTGTCCATTTATACTCGAAAACAATATGCTAGTTAAGGTACACCCTACTATAACCTAACTATAGGCTACAGTATGACATATTAGTTTATGCGTATACACATAAACATGTCTACAACAAAATATAATTTTTATTACTAAAATAACTGTTTTCAAATGCCCATTCATGAAAACGCTAGTAGAGCAAAGGTGACGCGACTTGTCTGGGAACCATAAGACGTTGAACCATTGTTGTTTTAATGTTGGGCCAGCATCATAGACGATCGACCAACATTTAAATGACATTGGTTTCATGTGCGACATTTGTTTGTAGTGGTCTGATACAGAAATTATATGTACTCAAATTTAAATTTGTTGTTGATATACTACACCATTCTGACCCCCATATAGTACATCTGGAACTGCACAAACTGATACATTCGTTTACACGCATGGCCTTTTCAACCGCTACTACGTGTGTTTCGGTTTTTCAATAATCTCTCCTATAACCTCGTTACTATTTACGACGTTCATAGTGACTCAATAATTATCGTTTTTTACAAATTTAGTTTAATAACCTGTTGAGGTAATTACTCTGTTCAGTTATGGATAAACGGAGCGATCGTAATTAACATAACATTCAGTAATTTCCATTCGGCAGTGTTTTGAACACAATTGTAAGTTCTTACAAAAAAAAACAATGACAAAGTCTTCCCACAGCAGCGCATTGGACAAGAAAAAATAATTTTGATGTTATTCTATTGATAATTTCTCTAGATAAAAGCTCTGTAAAGGCTATTTTGCCCCATGTGATGGCATAGTCGCATTTCTTGTGTACCCACTTCTCACACAATTCAATTAATTGGTAATGGAAAAATATCGGCCTAGACAGTCTTATTCCCAGCAAAGTCACTTAGTTTCTTGGTTTAATGGAGCAGCCATTAATGAATATACAATGATTGTCCTCACGCAAGAAATTTAGTAATATAACTTGAATGTTATCCAGGTTGGCTCTCAGGTAGTTTTAAACCACCATATGTATTTTATTGCTTCCCTTTCCTGGTGTAATTTTAGAGATTGGATTTTGTGCATATTGTTTTGCATTACTTGTGAGAGGGGCAGTTTTGACAGATACGTAAGGACATTAAAAAAAAAACATTTGAAGTCTAACATGCCTAAGGGCCGAGGACAGATATCATCAAATTGGATAATTTTGGCTGAACACAAAATTTCATTTATACAAATAAACACTTACATATTTATGACAGTGTTTTGTCAATATCAATTGTTATTTCATTTGGTTCAACAACTCCTTAATGAGCCAACATAAAACAAACCTGATAGAACAATATATGATTCGTCGTCCTCGGCCAACAGTGACACACTGTTTAAACAACGTTCCCTGTCGGATGACTGTTCCCAGCCAACAAGAGCACAGTGTTGTTTGACTACCGACACACTGTCACAATGGTGCTTCAACATTAGCCCTTTAACCGACAAATGATTTAATTGGAAAATACGACAAAATGGAGTTCATATATTTTGAAATCTTGTTGATTGACGTCACTTGTCATATTTAATATGTTCAAAAGCTGGTATTTAATTTGCTCAAGAAAAAAACGGGATCGGCGGCTAAAGGGATAAACGAACAAAGTCACAGTTGCATTGTTCTTAGACTAATCATTATTAGGAGCATCAGTACTGAACCAACATGATAGACGTTGATCCAACATTGGAATAAACCATGCTGTTTTTTTAATATTTATCTCATGGCAATCTTACTTGGAATATAAGGAGGTGGGGAATCATAGGGCATGTCTTCTCCAGGCTGTAATGTTGTCCTATCTTCTCTCGGTTGAACCACAGGCATTCCTCCTCTAGGTTGCACTACAGACCTGTTTGTCTGATTTGTATTTTGAAGCTGTATCGTATTCACAGTTGGTAGCTCCCTTGTTATGCTGGTAACATAGTTTGCAACACTCATTTATTTTTTGTTTTTGGTAAATAAAGAACAAAAACATCACCTGTATTAAATGACCTTGTTTTTCAGTTTACAGAACAAATTGATTAGATTATTTAGCATGTCAGTCATTTTGAAAAATACATAAATTATGCAGTCCTTCGTTTATCGGGAACGTTAACCTTTTTTGTGTGGCGTACAGGTCTAAATTTATGGCATATATATAGTCCAATAATGTTAGGCAATTAAGCGGGGAAAATATAATATAAGGATCAAAATATCAGGATTTGTTCAGAATGCCCTACTTTATTACCTGTAAAAGTCTCAAGTTCCATCTCAGCGGACATCTTTTTTTTTGACAAAATGCAAAATGGCGGCCCGGCGCTATGTTGAACTTGTAATAACTGAACTACTTGACATATATATTTTAATGTAATACCATATTTTCACACGACTTTTAATGCTGAATTCTTTTGTGGGGCTCTTTGTAATTTTTAAGGTTTCGCTAAAGCTTAAACACAAAATGGCCGCTTCAGAGATTTATTGGGAGGAGGTCTATTCTCCTTCGTTTAGAGATTCATGTGAGCTTTTTAATCTAATAATTACTACTAATTAGCCATAACAAATAATTGATCGATGTATTAAAAACTATGCAGTGCACATTTTAATGTATCTATGTCATATTACATAGGCCTAATAGTCTAAACATTACATGAAATCAATAAAACAACGTTAGCCTGGGAAAGTTGTGACATTTATTCCTCGTCACCAACCTCACTTTCATCAGTTCTTCACGAATTACTGAACCCAATTCGCATATAGCTTGTGCATATCATAGGGCAAGGCAGATCTGCTGGCTTGCAGCTGCATAGAACCATGTAACCAGCTTTACAACCACACCTAATCATTTTCATTAATTTGGCATGCACTACATCAAGCTCCGTGAGAACTGGCTCCAGTTTGGCATCTTAAATTGTCATCACCAAGCTGCTGGTGATAATCTGTTCCCATGCCATTCTTGCACCTGTAAAATACGTCTGTGATGAATGTTCACTACTGCTTTAGTTGGAGGATGGTCTCACAACCAAGCCAGCAGGTTCCTAGGCAAGAGGGCGGGGGCCCTAGGGTAGTCTGGAGGACAGTGTCATCTCAATCATCTCACCATCCTCAGGAGGTTCTCCTGGCCCAGTTTAGCCTATATGTGCACAAAGGTGGCCTAAAGCCCGATTCATTTCATTTCATTTCCTAGGCAAGAAATCACAGCGAGCCCGCTGCTTAAGCAAAGACTCACATGTACTAGATATTTCCCATACAAACCTGCAGGGTCCTAGTTCTCAAACTCGAGCCTGCAGAATCCTATTGCAAGGACTCGCACCCGAGCGTATGTGTCAAAGGCAAGATCTCTCACCTGAGCCTGCAGGTCCTAGGCAAGGTCTCACACCCGAGCCTGCATGGTGCTAGGTAAGGTCTCACACCCGAGCCTGCAGGGTGCTAGGTAAAGTCTCACACCCGAGCCTGCAGGGTGCTAGGCAAGGTTTCACACCCGAGCCTGCAGGGTGCTAGGCAAGATCTCACACCTTATCCTGCAGGGTGCGAGGCAAGGTCTCACACCTTATCCTGCAGGGTGCTAGGCAAGGTCTCACACCCGAGCCTGCAGGGTGCTAGGCAAGGTCTCACACCCGAGCCTGCAGGGTGCTAGGCAAGGTCTTACACCCGAGCCTGCAGGGTGCTAGGCAAGGTTTCACACCCGAGCCTGCAGGGTGCTAGGCAAGGTCTCACATCCGAGCCTGCAGTGTGCTAGGCAAGGTCTTACACCCGCGCCTGCAGGGTGCTAGGCAAGGTTTCCCACCGAGCCTGCAGGTCCTAGGCGAGGTTTCACACCCGAGCCTGCAGGGTGCTAGGCAAGGTCTCACACCTTATCCTGCAGGGTGCTAGGCAAGGTCTCACACCCGATCCTGCAGGGTGCTAGGCAATATCTCACACCTTATCCTGCAGGGTGCTAGGTAAGGTCTCACCCCGAGCCTGCAGGGTGCTGGGTAAGGTCTCACACCCGAGTCTGCAGGGTGCTGGGAAAGGTCTCACACCCGAGTCTGCAGGGTGCTAGGCAAGATCTCACACCTTATCCTGCAGGGTGCTAGGCAAGGTCTCACACCCGATCCTGCAGGGTGCTAGGCGAGGTCTCGCACCCGAGCCTGCAGGGTGCTAGGCAAGGTCTCACACCTTATCCTGCAGGGTGCTAGGCAAGGTTTCACACCCGAGCCTCCAGGGTGCTAGGCAAGGTCTCACACCTTATCCTGCAGGGTGCTAGGCAAGGTCTCACACCTCATCCTGCAGGGTGCTAGATGAGGTCTCACACCCGATCCTGCTGGGTGTTAGGTAAGGTCTCACACCCGAGCCTGTAGGGTGATAGGCTAGGTCTAACACTCGATCCCGCAGAGTGCTAGGCAAGGTCTCACACCCGATCCTGCATGTGCTAGGCAAGGTCTCACACCCGATCCTGCAGAGTGATAGGTAAGGTCTCACACCCGAGCCTGCAGGGTGCTAGGCAAGGTCTCACACCCGAGCCTGCAGGGTGATAGGCTAGGTCTCACACCCGAGCCTGCAGGGTGATAGGCTAGGTCTAACACTCGATCCCGCAGAGTGCTAGGCAAGGTCTCACCCCGAGCCTGCAGGGTGCTAGGCAAGGTCTCACACCCGAGCCTGCAGGGTGCTAGGCAAGGTCTCACACCCGAGCCTGCAGGGTGCTAGGCAAGGTCTTACACCCGAGCCTGCAGGGTGCTAGGCAAGGTTTCACACCCGAGCCTGCAGGGTGCTAGGCAAGGTCTCACATCCGAGCCTGCAGTGTGCTAGGCAAGGTCTTACACCCGCGCCTGCAGGGTGCTAGGCAAGGTTTCCCACCGAGCCTGCAGGTCCTAGGCGAGGTTTCACACCCGAGCCTGCAGGGTGCTAGGCAAGGTCTCACACCTTATCCTGCAGGGTGCTAGGCAAGGTCTCACACCTTATCCTGCAGGGTGCTAGGCAAGGTCTCACACCCGATCCTGCAGGGTGCTAGGCAATATCTCACACCTTATCCTGCAGGGTGCTAGGCAAGGTCTCACCCCGAGCCTGCAGGGTGCTAGGCAAGGTCTCACACCCGATCCTGCAGAGTGATAGGTAAGGTCTCACACCCGAGCCTGCAGGGTTCTAGGTAAGGTCTCACACCCGAGCCTGCAGGGTGCTAGGCAAGGTCTCACACCCGATCCTGCATGTGCTAGGCAAGGTCTCACACCCGATCCTGCAGAGTGATAGGTAAGGTCTCACACCCGAGCCTGCAGGGTGCTAGGCAAGGTCTCACACCCGAGCCTGCAGGGTGATAGGCTAGGTCTAACACTCGATCCCGCAGAGTGCTAGGCAAGGTCTCACCCCGAGCCTGCAGGGTGCTAGGCAAGGTCTCACACCCGATCCTGCAGAGTGATAGGTAAGGTCTCACACCCGATCCTGCAGGGTGCTAGGTGAGGTCTCACACCCGATCCTGCATGGTGTTAGGCAAGGTCTCACACCCGATCCTGCAGGGTGTTAGGCAAGGTCTCACACCCGAGCCTGCATGGTGTTAGGCAAGGTCTCACACCCGATCCTGCAGGGTGCTAGGCAAGGTCTCACACCCGAGCCTGCAGGGTTCTAGGCAAGGTCTCACACCCGATCCTGCAGGGTGTTAGGCAAGGTCTCACACCCGATCCTGCAGGGTGCTAGGCAATATCTCACACCTTATCCTGCAGGGTGCTAGGTAAGGTCTCACCCCGAGCCTGCAGGGTGCTGGGTAAGGTCTCACACCCGAGTCTGCAGGGTGCTGGGAAAGGTCTCACACCCGAGTCTGCAGGGTGCTAGGCAAGATCTCACACCTTATCCTGCAGGGTGCTAGGCAAGGTCTCACACCCGATCCTGCAGGGTGCTAGGCGAGGTCTCGCACCCGAGCCTGCAGGGTGCTAGGCAAGGTCTCACACCTTATCCTGCAGGGTGCTAGGCAAGGTTTCACACCCGAGCCTCCAGGGTGCTAGGCAAGGTCTCACACCTTATCCTGCAGGGTGCTAGGCAAGGTCTCACACCTCATCCTGCAGGGTGCTAGATGAGGTCTCACACCCGATCCTGCTGGGTGTTAGGTAAGGTCTCACACCCGAGCCTGTAGGGTGATAGGCTAGGTCTAGCACTCGATCCCGCAGAGTGCTAGGCAAGGTCTCACACCCGATCCTGCATGTGCTAGGCAAGGTCTCACACCCGATCCTGCAGAGTGATAGGTAAGGTCTCACACCCGAGCCTGCAGGGTGCTAGGCAAGGTCTCACACCCGAGCCTGCAGGGTGATAGGCTAGGTCTCACACCCGAGCCTGCAGGGTGATAGGCTAGGTCTAACACTCGATCCCGCAGAGTGCTAGGCAAGGTCTCACCCCGAGCCTGCAGGGTGCTAGGCAAGGTCTCACACCCGATCCTGCAGAGTGATAGGTAAGGTCTCACACCCGAGCCTGCAGGGTTCTAGGTAAGGTCTCACACCCGAGCCTGCAGGGTGCTAGGCAAGGTCTCACACCCGATCCTGCATGTGCTAGGCAAGGTCTCACACCCGATCCTGCAGAGTGATAGGTAAGGTCTCACACCCGAGCCTGCAGGGTGCTAGGCAAGGTCTCACACCCGAGCCTGCAGGGTGATAGGCTAGGTCTAACACTCGATCCCGCAGAGTGCTAGGCAAGGTCTCACCCCGAGCCTGCAGGGTGCTAGGCAAGGTCTCACACCCGATCCTGCAGAGTGATAGGTAAGGTCTCACACCCGATCCTGCAGGGTGCTAGGTGAGGTCTCACACCCGATCCTGCATGGTGTTAGGCAAGGTCTCACACCCGATCCTGCAGGGTGTTAGGCAAGGTCTCACACCCGAGCCTGCATGGTGTTAGGCAAGGTCTCACACCCGATCCTGCAGGGTGCTAGGCAAGGTCTCACACCCGAGCCTGCAGGGTTCTAGGCAAGGTCTCACACCCGATCCTGCAGGGTGTTAGGCAAGGTCTCACACCCGATCCTGCAGGGTGTTAGGCAAGGTCTCACACCCGAGCCTGCATGGTGTTAGGCAAGGTCTCACACCCGATCCTGCAGAGTGCTAGGTAAGGTCTCACAGCCGAGCCTGCAGGGTGCTAGGTAAGGTCTCACCCCGAGCCTGCAGGGTGCTAGGCAAGGTTTCACACCCGAGCCTGCAGAGTGCTAGGTAAGGTCTCACACCCGAGCCTGCAGGGTGCTAGGTAAGGTCTCACACCCGAGCCTGCAGGGTGCTAGGTAAGGTCTCACCCCGAGCCTGCAGGGTGCTAGGCAAGTTCTCACACCCTATCCTGCTGGTTTCTAGGCAAGGTCTCACACCCGAGCCTGCAGGGTGCTAGGCAAGGTCTCACACCCGATCCTGCAGAGTGCTAGGTAAGGTCTCACCCCGAGCCTGGAGGGTGCTAGGCAAGGTCTCACACCCGATTTTGCAGAGTGCTAGGTAAGGTCTCACACCCGATCCTGCTGGGTGCTAGGCAAGGTCTCACACCCGATACTGCACGGTGCTAGGCAAGGTGTCACACCCAAGCCAGCAGAGTGCTAGGCAAGGTCTCACACCTGATCCTGCTGGGTGTTAGGCAAGGTCTCACACCCGATCCTGCATGGTGTTAGGCAAGGTCTCACACCCGAGCCTGCAGGGTGTTAGATGAGGTCTCACCCCCGATCTTGCAGGATGCTAGGTAAGGTCTCACACCCGAGCCTGCAGGGTTCTAGGCAAGGTCTCACACCCGATCCTGCAGGGTGCTAGGCAAGGTCTCACACCCGAACCTGCAGGGTGCTAGGTGAGGTCTCACACCCGAGCCTGCATGGTGTTAGGCAAGGTCTCACACCCGAGCCTGCATGGTGTTAGGCAAGGTCTCACACCCGATCCTGCAGGGTGTTAGGCAAGGTCTCACACCCGAGCCTGCATGGTGCTAGGCAAGGTCTCACACCCGAGCCTGCATGTGCTAGGCAAGGTCTCACACCCGATCCTGCAGAGTGCTAGGTAAGGTCTCACACCCGAGCCTGCAGGGTGCTAGGTAAGGTCTCACCCCGAGCCTGCAGGGTGCTAGGCAAGGTCTCACACCCGATCCTGCTGGTTTCTAGGCAAGGTCTCACACCCGAGCCTGCAGAGTGCTAGGTAAGGTCTCACACCCGAGCCTGCAGGGTGCTAGGTAAGGTCTCACACCCGAGCCTGCAGGGTGCTAGGTAAGGTCTCACCCCGAGCCTGCAGGGTGCTAGGCAAGGTCTCACACCCGAGCCTGCATGTGCTAGGCAAGGTCTCACACCCGATCCTGCTGGGTGCTAGGCAAGGTCTCACACCCGAGCCTGCAAGGTGCTATGCAAGTTCTCACACCCGAGCCCGCAGGGTGCTAGTTAAGGTCTCACACCCGACCATGCAGGGTGCTAGGTAAGGTCTCACACCCGATCCTGCATGGTGTTAGATGAGGTCTCACCCCCGATCCTGCAGGATGCTAGGTAAGGTCTCTCACCCGAGCCTGCATGGTGTTAGGCAAGGTCCCACACCCGAGCCTGCATGGTGTTAGGTGAGGTCTCACACCCGATCTTGCATGGTGCTAGGTGAGGTCTTACCCCCGATTCTGAATGGTGGTAGGTAAGGTCTCACACATGATCCTGCAGGATGCTAGGTAAGGTCTTACACCCTAGCCTGCAGGGTTCTAGGTAAGGTCTCACACCCGAGCCTGCAGGGTGCTAGGCAAGGTCTCACACCCGATCCTGCAGGGTGCTAGGCAAGGTCTCACACCCGATCCTGCAGGGTGCTAGGTAAGGTCTCACACCCGAGCCTGCAGGGTGCTAGGTAAGGTCTCACCCCGAGCCTGCAGGGTGCTAGGCAAGTTCTCACACCCTAGCCTGCTGGTTTCTAGGCAAGGTCTCACATCCGAGCCTGCAGGGTGCTAGGCAAGGTCTCACACCCGATCCTGCAGAGTGCTAGGTAAGGTCTCACCCCGAGCCTGGAGGGTGCTAGGCAAGGTCTCACACCCGATTTTGCAGAGTGCTAGGTAAGGTCTCACACCCGATCCTGCTGGGTGCTAGGCAAGGTCTCACCCCCGATACTGCACGGTGCTAGGCAAGGTGTCACACCCAAGCCAGCAGAGTGCTAGGCAAGGTCTCACACCTGATCCTGCTGGGTGCTAGGTAAGGTCTCACACCCGAGCCTACATGGTGTTAGGCAAGGTCTCACACCCGATCCTGCATGGTGTTAGGCAAGGTCTCACACCCGAGCCTGCAGGGTGTTAGATGAGGTCTCACCCCCGATCTTGCAGGATGCTAGGTAAGGTCTCACACCCGAGCCTGCAGGGTTCTAGGTAAGGTCTCACACCCGAGCCTGCAGGGTGTTAGGCAAGGTCTCACACCCGAGCCTGCATGGTGTTAGCAAGGTCTCACACCCGAGCCTGCATGGTGTTAGGCAAGGTCTCACACCGAGCCTGCAGGTTTCTAGGTAAGGTCTCACACCCGAGCCTGCATGGAGTTATGTAAGGTCTCACACCCGATCCTGCAGGGTGCTAGGTAAGGTCTCACACCCGAGCCTGCATGGTGTTAGGCAAGGTCTCACACCCGAGCCTGCATGGTGTTAGGTGAGGTCTCAAACCCGAACCTGCAGGGTGCTAGGCAAGGTCCCAAACCCGAACCTGCAGGGTTCTAGGTAAGGTCTCACACCCGAGCCTGCATGGTGTTAGGCAAGGTCTTACACCCAAGCCTGCATGGTGTTAGATGAGGTCTCACCCCCGATCCTGAAGGGTGCTAGGTAAGGTCTCACACCCGAGCCTGTAGGGTGCTAGGCAAGGTCTCACACCCGAGCCTGCTGAGTTCTAGGTAAGGTCTCACACCCGATCCTGCAGGGTGCTAGGTGAGGTCTCATGGTGTTAGGCAAGGTCTCACACCCGATCCTGAATGGTGTTAGGTAAGGTCTCACACCCGAGCCTGCAGGGTGCTAGGCAAGGTCTCACACCCGATCTTGCAGGGTGCTAGGTGAGGTTCCACACCCGAGCCTGCATGGTGTTAGGCAAGGTCTCACACCCGAGCCTGCATGGTGCTAGGCAATCAGCCATAACAAATAATTAATTGATGTATTAAAAAATATGCAGTGCATATTTTAATGTATTTATGTCATATTACATAGGCCCAATAGTCAAAACGTTACATGAAATCAATAAAACAACGTTAGCCTGGGAAAGGTGTGACATTTATTCCTCGTCACCAACCTCACTTTCATCAGGTAAGGTCTCACACCGAATCCTGTATGGTGTTAGGTGAGGTCCTGATTATGCTTACTTACAACATAGTATTTTTCGCCAAACACTAAATTGCAGAGACAATTAGCTCGCCTGTCCAATCTCAATTTCTTAGAATTGTTTTTTTATATCAGATTGATGTCTTCTTTTGGATTCAATTTGTTTGTCTCTTGAGCGAAATTGACATTTTGTGAATTCTGCTTCTTGTGACCCTGCTTCCCCTGTATCCATTATAAATAAGTAATGTTATATTTATAGCAAGAGCAGATACGAAAATGCTATAACATTTGAAATAATATATTAAAAAAAAAAAAATTACGAAGCAATCAGTGATGTAAACGCTATCTCTCATTATTTACATCAACAGTGTCACAGCTTTGTCACTTTGTCAACCCCCTTGTCACTGCCTTTTAAATCATTTCAATCATCATATGAAAGGCCGCTGCACCATTTAGGACAATGTACTGGACTCAAACCACACACCACATAGCACACCTGATTCCATAAATACGTGCATAGTTGCTATATAATAAATCCACACACCTGCTATATCGAAATTCACTGTTTAACTATGTGGCATCACATGTTTGTAAATGGCGATCTTTACCCTTGTTAAGTCGGTGGCACACCTCATCCACTCCCCTTTAATGTGTAGGCCTACACCACTCCTATTATATTAGGGCCTAACAATATGACAGTAATGTGATGGTCTAACGTCCTATATATCAAAGGTTTTTGTGTTATGATAGGCATTTTACTGCCACCATGTTTCCAAATAGAAGTGTTTTGTAGACTAAAATGGTGACCTTTTTTTTTAATTCTTTCGTCATCACCGATGACGGCCATTTTGACACATGCAATTAGGCTTTAAATGTTAAAAGAGCACCAGAAATAAGTGTATGGTCAGGAAAGAACCTCTAAATAACTTTTTTCAGCTTTATACATTTTTTCCCAACTTTGACTTAAATATGCTTACAATCTTAATATCTACCAATAAATCTTGATATGCATTTTGACCAAAACAGCTTAATATATAGCTTACAGCGAAATAATATAGCATAACGTTTCTGTTGAGCCTTGAATATACACCAAAGACCATAATAATATTATTAATTATAATCAAATTGGCCAGTTAAATCAGTACAAACCACATCTGGGTGGCAGCACAATTATACTATAATGAACATAAACATACAGTAGGCATGGCATGTAAAGAGTTGAAAAAACTATACTTTATGTATATTGCAGATGTTAGTTACTCATTGAGACTGGACACATAAGCCAATATCGTCACCTGGACTAAGAAGTTATTCCTTGATTACAGAGAATGTTATAAGGAATTTATAAGGCATGCGGGGAATACAAATTACGAAATGTTTAATCAAATAGTATATATCTCAGTATCTCTGTCAAAGCAATAGTATAATATAAAGCTTATTAAACCCTTTTCCTATTTTATCTTTTTTGAATTCCATCCAGCCCATTAAACCCTCACGATGCATTAAAGCATCCACTGCAAGTTGAGAATTGCGACAGCAATTCGCGGCTTGTACTGGATGAAGATGACAATGGTAAGTAAATTCAGGCTTGAAAGGGTTAGGTTGTGTTGAAACAGCCGATGAACAAATTCAATCCAATGCCCTCGCTGTTGTGTAATGGCGAACAAATGACGAGCTCAAGAGCCCTGTATTTGTTAAATATGATGTCAATTAATTTGTTATTCGTGCCAACTGGGCACATTTTCAGCTTCCACAATGTAGATGTTAAAAAACATGTCACCTAGTTCGTAGGCTACTCTCCTTGTTTTGAAGAGAATGAAACATACATATTGAAATACAGATCTATGATTTTTTTTCTAGAATATGTGTGTTTACGCAACAATTGAAACATATTTTACACATCACTATATCTCTGTTGAGCTGTCTTGTTACATTCTCCTTCAATCATATGTTACTTGTTTTATTAATGTGACCAGCTGTATATACAAATGGGTGAATGTTACTATATATATAAATTATTGGCAAACTTACGCAGATAACCTCGAATTCCCTACAAAGACAACATACATTCAATTTAAAAAAATATATATTTATGGCAAAATCATGTATGTTATAAAATGAAAAGATGTATGATTCCATCACAAAGATGTACACAATCAAATGTCACATTTATACTTCAATTATAAACACATAAACCATCAAATAACCACAAAATGAATCAACCGTAAAAACATACACTATCGAATGGCCAGTATATAACTCAACAATAAAGGCATACACCGCAAATGACCACTATATGTGACTGAATCATAAAGCACACACCCAAAAAGACCACTATATTAACAACCATAAAGGCGTAGGCCTACACGACCAAATGACCACATAATCATTCCATCAACACGTAAGCTACAACATCAAATGGCTTTATGACTTAACGATGAGGACGTATACCATCAAAACACACACATACATTTATACACCGTATTTACACCACATAATCATGATAAAGGAACATTTTAAATATATTTATGTCGAACAAAATTAATCTTTAACAAGTCTTTGTCTTACTATTGTGTTGTACATAATACATGATTAAGATAAGACAGATATTATTTGTATGCGAAAATGCAATTGTAATGTATATTACGTAATATACAGCTTCGAATTAATACAACATACAACCATCCTTAATTGATAATTAAGAATGTATCATGAATCTCAAATAGCAAATTACCATTGTTTCTGCGTTTTCGTCGTTCGCATTTCACACAACAGGTAACGATGATACCGCTGGAAAAAAGAACCAGGAAGGCCAAACCAATACCAAGAGATTTATGAATTGAATCTATTCCTGTAATGGTACAAAGGAAATCATATGTATCAAACATTTAAATTTATTGTAGATTTAAATTTAGACAAAAAAGGAATACACATTAGCTACTGTACCTCACCTAAAATCACTATTGAGTAAATGCTATAATAACTGTAACTAGAATAGAATTGTGACTTTTCAAATGACAATAATGTTTGGACTAGGTTTTATGAATTTTTTGTCGGCCATTTTGAATTTTTTGGGGCTATTTTTATTATGACAGATTGATTGGAATTTTGTTCACGGTTTTCTTAGCAACCATTTAAACTGGAATTTCAGTTTCAGACTTCAGAATTCGGACTTCAAATTTCATCAATTAGAAGTCCCCACTGAGCTTTTGTACTTTTATATAGATATATATTTGTTTGTGAAAAGAAACACATTCAGAGGGCCCCATAAACACATTGACTTGTCTCTCTGTTGACTGAATGTTGTATCACTGTCTTCGACGCTGGCCCAAAATTAAAACAACGCTGGGTCTACGATTCGTGTTTGATAGAATTACAGCTGTTATTTTAATAGTCAAGTGTAACACTTAAAAGGTTACTAATGTCCATGGTAAACACTCAGGTTGGTTCAAGGCGACCCAGCCTGAACAGACTGCCCGCATTTCAGTCTACTCATACAATAAATGAGGCTTCACCCGACATGTACATCATTGAATCGACATTGAACCATACATAGAAATCCAGAAATTGCAGAATAAATACGGAAGAACACCTGGGAATTCTTTAAAAAATCATAGCAATAAACCTCAATACCTAAGGATCATAGTGCCAAGGTTTGAAGTCGATTGGATAAAAAGTCAAGGGGAAATATGACATCAGAGGCCTCCGACATGTACATCATTGACCCAACATTGATTAACACTTTGTGATCCAGACAATCCTGAATACATTCGAAACAACAACTGAGAAAAAAAGTAAAGCATACCGCCTGACTATCTGAGAAACATTGTGCTAAAACTGCAAGTTGATTGTATGAAAACCCAGGGAGAAATAGCAGTCTAACATAGAAAAATAAAAACGAGAAAGAACCAAAGCAAACTCAATATATTTGAGCCTAGCCCAAACATAATGCTAAAAAATAAACTAATGACACTAAAATTATTTAAATATTTTTTATAAAATACTTGATGCAGCTGGGCTTCTGCTGTGTATGATTAATATATATGATTACGTATTAATGCTTAATACAATCTTCAAAAAAAAATTCAGGAATCGTGATCAAAATAACAATGATTATTGCAGCCAATTATTACTATGATATATGCAGCACAACACGCTAATTGTAGATCTTAGATATGATGTAAAATTAGTAAGCTCACCTGTAGATGTGATTTAGTATGTGACTAACTATTAGTGCTTAGTACTCTCTTACCTGTCGCTGTGAATGAGTATATGACAAAGTGTTAGTGCATAGTACTCTTACCTGTAGCTATGACTTAGTATGTGACTAAGTGTTAGTGTTTAGTACTCTCTCAACTGTCACTGTGACTTATAGTATGTGATTAAGTGTTAGTGGTTAGTACACTCACCCGTAGCTATGACTTAGTATGTGACTATTGTTAGTGCTCAGTACACTCACAAGTAACTGTGACTTAATATGTTACTGAATGTTACAGCTTAGTACACACTGACCTGCAGATGTGACTTAGTATGTGAATTAGTATGTGCCTAACTTATCTAAGTGTTGGTGCTTAGTACACTCACCTTGATTAGTACTAGACCTAGACGTTGTGGAATCTGTGTTGGTCCTGGGGATGGCCTCAGTATGCGATGGAGTGGTATTGTCTACAGCAAAAAGGACATTTTACTATTTTAAAAAAGTAATGTACAAATATGTCTAATATTTACAATATAAATCTGTACTTATCCAAGAGTAGTCTTGTCCACCACAGGGCCACTACAGGAAACCAAATGTATCAAACATTTAAATTTAATGTACATGTAATTTAGACAAACGAGGAATACACATTAGTTTATGAGTGTATGTCGAGCAAGTCTTATGGGATCGAAGGTAGAAAACGATTAGTGATCAGGAATGGGAATAAAAAATGGCCGCCACAATCCAAAATGGCCGCCAATCAATGGCCGCCAATCAATGGCCGCCGTAATCCAAAATGGCAGCCAATCAACCCTTTGAGCCGAAGAACTTTTTTTTTCCAATAAACCCTCTAAATCCAAGGACCAATTTTCAGGTGAACCCTTTAAATTCCAGGGTCAATTTTTTCAAATAAACCTTCTAAATCCACGGGACATTTTTCAAGTTAACCCTCTAAATTCCAGGGTCAATTTTTTCCAATAAACCTTCTAAATCCAAGGACCAATTTTCAAGTTAACCCTCTAAACTTCAGGGTCAATTTTTCAAATTACCATTCTAAATCCAAGGGCCATTTTTTTTTAAATAGACCTTCCAAATTCCAAGGGCAATTTTTCAAGTTAACCCTTTAAATTCCAGGGCCAATATAAATCTGAATTATGATGAATCTCGGCGGTTGGCTTTCAACGCACACTGGCCCAACGTTAACGGATTAAGCGACTCCATCGTCACTACAGGATTCACGGCCCCGCATTTGCATATCTCAGATCAGGCTTTATGTTTACACATGCATTCAGGGACCTGTGTTTAAATTCTAACAGCGCTCATGTAATAAAATACCCACACCAATTTACCCTTAAAATTCCAGGGTCAATTCCAGGGTCAATTTTTCAAATTAATCCTTCAGACAATTTTAAGTAGAACCGATAAATCCTAGGGCCAATTTTGGTTCCTTTTCATCATGAACTAAATATATATATGAAGTTTGTAAATAGGATGCAGAAATCATTACGTAGGAAGTAGCTGTCAGTCTTTTTCGGGCATCTTTGCAGTATGTGGGTTGTTGCCCGCCAATGCCTGCTGCCATCCATCGCCGCATTACAGTAGAGGCAGACAATTAATCCCGTCTCTGTACAGTTCTTGTACCAGCTTTAAAGACCATCACATTCTACACAATCCATATTCTTAAGAGTAGCTGCAACCGGCCTTTAAGAATAAAATGTTCGGAAACGACATCGTCTTTATACACACTTATTTTTGTAACGGACGCTCACCTTAATGTCTTTAGGCTCGTATATTTTATAATGGTCGCTGATGTTCACCTTAGATAAAGTGGAATGAATTAATCGCTCACCTGAAACGTAGAGATTATCATACACACGTGTAGCCTCATTAACCACCGAAACGTTAAATGTGACTTATCTCACTTTGACTCTTCACCCCCGTCATGCTCGTATATTTTATGATGGACGTTCGCTGGGGGCACGTTTATTATGTGCACTAAAATGTTAATCTGTATTTCACGGCCGCATTGTGCAAGCCCCATCATTACTATCTCCCGTGACAGAGACACGCTGTTAGCGAACCCTCGAGTACTGTCAGTGCCGCCAGCGTCTCACCAATGCTGGCTCAGCGCTGTTAGCGCTGGACTGACATTGGCACAGCGGTGGCTACACTGTGACAACAGTAAAACATCATTGTTTCAACGTGTCTGTTCGCTGGGATGACCACTGACCGCTTGACTGAACGGGATATTAAGTCTAATTCCTGCATACATAGGATATTGAGCTGATGTTGGTTTAATGTTGCAGATTACTATGGCTCAATTTATAACTTTCTATAGTTTTAATTTCACTATGTCATAGATCTACATAGTTATTCTTCACATCTGCTGAAATAGCTTCAAATTTCGTATAATCTATCGGAACTTGTGAAATATTTTAAATTCACATCCAAATACGTCAAAAATTCTATAAATATTTTAATTTACTACTAGGTATTCCACATTTTCGAAACATTTAGCAATTTTCGATAAGTACTTATTAAAATAGTGTGCCTTTTTTTAAATTTATGCGAATATGACAAGATATTTTAAGATAATTTTAAAACATTTTCCGATTTTTCACTATGGACTTGTTAAAATAGTGTGGATTTTCTTATACGTAATACTAAAATGGTAAAATATTTTCCACTTTGCTCTATGTGTCCTAAATATTTCCACACGTTCTTTACACCTGCATAAGCTATGCGAACTTGTAAAATATTTTATATCTAAGGACTTCAAAATTTAATAGATATTCTCAATTTACTCACTACATGTGGTACAGTTTGAAACTGTTCCAGATTTTTCGCTACTTACCTGTTAAAATAATGTTACATTTTCTTTCTGATATTCAGACTTTGTAATATTTTTAGTACTCTTCTGGATTTTCGACTATTCAAAGCACCACAATTTTCAACTTCTGTCTTTTTAGTTCATACTCGTTGATCGATTCTTCACACCTATGTAAGCTATGCGAACTTGTAAAATATTTTATATCTGAGGACTTAAAAATTCTATAAATATTTCAATTTATCACTAAAGTTGGCACATTCTTTGAAACATTCAATGATTTTTGGCCTCACACTTGTTAAAATAATGTCCCACTTCCCTGTATGTATTACGCACTTTGTGAAATATTTAGTTTTATTTCCCGATTTTCGACTTTTCAAAGCAGCACATTTTCCGACTTTCAGCGTTTTGGGTCATACTTTATTGATCTATGCTGATATATTTAATTGGTTATGCATACGTGTCTCGATATTTCTGAGTAAAATTAAGTTAAATATTTTCCGATTTCTTTGAGTAATGTACACCTATTGAAATATTTAACAAATTTGTTCAAGTGAGGTAAATTGCTCAAATATTTCCAAATTTTGTCCCATTAATGCACGTTTGTTGAAATATTTTCAATCTTTCATCTTATTTAAATCAACCTGCATTCCACTTTTCTCAGTGATGCTTGCATGTTCAAATATTTCCCTTTATGTGATAGTGATGTATACATGTAAAATGTATACCCATTTTCGGCTAACATATTTAACATCTGATCTAATATTTCATAATTTTCGTTTATATAATTCAGTCTTGCTGGAATATTTTCGTCTCTATCTTTGTTAAGTAAAGTGTATTTAATTACTCAGTTTGTCTAATGGTGGCAAAATGAAATGAAATGAATCGGGTTTTAGGCCACCTTTGTGCACATATAGGCTAAACTGGGCGAGGAGAACCTTCTGAGGATGGTGAGATGATTGAGATGACACTGTCCTCCAGACACAGGATTCGAAATTTGAGCCCTGGCGGTCTGAGGTCGAGCACGATACCACTCGGTCACGGAGGCTCCCCACAATACTGACTTTCACACGTGGATGGGGAAAAGACATTATTTTGTTTCTTTCAAACCGCCGAGACAGGGAACCGAACCCCGAACTCTGACGTGAAAGGCAGCGGTGCTAACCACTACCCTAGGGCCCCGACCGTCTAATGGTGGCATACTGGTAAAAATTCTTCAATATTCACCTGAATGATACACACTTCATGTGAGGTAACCTGTATTTAATTTCTCACTTTGAATAACTAATACATATTTGTAAAAAATCTCCGATTTTCACCTATATGATACACACTCGGTCAAATATTTTCCCGTCTATTTTCTATGTCTCAGGAGGGACCCCATTTTCGGCTAACATATTTAACATTTGATCTAATATTTCATAATGTTCGTTTATATAATTCAGTCTTGTTGGAATATTTTCATGCTTGTGACTAAGGTAGGTGTACCTTTCTCCCTCTTTGTTAAGTAAAGTGTATTTAATTACTCAGTTTGTCTAATGGTGGCATACTGGTAAAAAATCTTCAATATTCACCTGAATGATACACACTACATGTGAGGTAACCTTTATTTAATTTCTCACTTTGAATAACTAATGCATATTTGTAAAAAAAATCCGATTTTCACCTATATGATACACACTCGGTCAAATATTTCCCGTCTATTTTCTATGTAAATAACACTTACTGAAATATAATGTAATGTGAAATATTTTCCATAACTAACTTATGAGGTTGCGAGTGAGAGCTGAGATCAGCGAAGCGTCTAATATTTCATAATGTTCGTTTATATAATTCAGTCTTGTTGGAATATTTTCATGCTTTTGACTAAGGTAGGTGTACCTTTCTCCCTCTTTGTTAAGTAAAGTGTATTTAATTACTCTGTTTGTCTAATGGTGGCATACTGGTAAAAAATCTTCAATATTCACCTGAATGATACACACTACATGTGAGGTAACCTTTATTTAATTTCTCACTTTGAATAACTAATGCATATTTGTAAAAAAAATCCGATTTTCATCTATATGATACACACTCGGTCAAATATTTCCCGTTTATTTTCTATGTAAGTAACACTTACTGAAATATAATGTAATGTGAAATATTTTCCATAACTAACTTATGAGGTTGCGAGTGAGAGCTGAGATCAGCGAAGCGGGCAGAACCCGCTTCGATACGGTAGTAACCGATCTCAGTTCTCACTAACAACCTCATAAGTTAGTTATGGAAAATATTTCACATTACATTATATTTCAGTAAGTGTTATTTACATAGAAAATAGACGGGAAATATTTGATGCATTAGTTATTCAAAGTGAGAAATTAAATAAAGGTTACCTCACATGTAGTGTGTATCATTCAGGTGAATATTGAAGATTTTTTACCAGTATGCCTCCATTAGACAAACAGAGTAATTAAATACACTTTACTTAACAAAGAGGTAGAAAGGTACACCTACCTTAGTCAAAAGCATGAAAATATTCCAACAAGACTGAATTATATAAACGAACATTATGAAATATTAGACGCTTCGCTGATCTCAGCTCTCACTCGCAACCTCATAAGTTAGTTATGGAAAATATTTCACATTACATTATATTTCAGTAAGTGTTATTTACATAGAAAATAGACGGGAAATATTTGACCGAGTGTGTATCATATAGGTGAAAATCGGATTTTTTTTACAAATATGCATTAGTTATTCAAAGTGAGAAATTAAATAAAGGTTACCTCACATGTAGTGTGTATCATTCGGGTGAATATTGAAGATTTTTTACCAGTATGCCACCACTAGACAAACTGAGTAATTAAATACACTTTACTTAACAAAGAGGGAGAAAGGTACACCTACCTTAGTCAAAAGCATGAAAATATTCCAACAAGACTGAATTATATAAACGAACATTATGAAATATTAGATCAAATGTTAAATATGTTAGCCGAAAATGGGGTCCCTCCTGAGACATAGAAAATAGACGGGAAAATATTTGACCGAGTGTGTATCATATAGGTGAAAATCGGAGATTTTTTACAAATATGTATTAGTTATTCAAAGTGAGAAATTAAATACAGGTTACCCCACATGAAGTGTGTATCATTCAGGTGACTATTGAAGAATTTTTACCAGTATGCCACCATTAGACGGTCGGGGCCCTAGGGTAGTGGTTAGCACCGCTGCCTTTCACGTCAGAGTTCGGGGTTCGGTTCCCTGTCTCGGCGGTTTGAAAGAAACAAAATAATGTCTTTTCCCCATCCACGTGTGAAAGTCAGTATTGTGGGGAGCCTTCGTGACCGAGTGGTATCGTGCTCGACCTCAGACCGCCAGGGCTCAAATTTCGAATCCTGTGTCTGGAGGACAGTGTCATCTCAATCATCTCACCATCCTCAGAAGGTTCTCCTCGCCCAGTTTAGCCTATATGTGCACAAAGGTGGCCTAAAGCCCGATTCATTTCATTTCATTTTGCCACCATTAGACAAACTGAGTAATTAAATACACTTTACTTAACAAAGATGGAGACGAAAATATTCCAGCAAGACTGAATTATATAAACGAAAATTATGAAATATTAGATCAGATGTTAAATATGTTAGCCGAAAATGGGTATACATTTTACATGTATACATCACTATAACAGAAAGGGAAATATTTGAACATGCAAGCATCACTGAGAAAAGTGGAATGCAGGTTGATTTAAATTAGATGAAAGATTGAAAATATTTCAACAAACGTGCATTAATGGGACAAAATTTGGAAATATTTGAGCAATTTACCTCACTTGAACAAATTTGTTAAATATTTCAATAGATGTACATTACTCAAAGAAATCGGAAAATATTTACCCTAATTTTACTCAGAAATATCGAGACACGTATGCATAACCAATTAAATATATCACCATTGATCAATAAAGTATGGCCTAAAACGCTGAAAGTCGGAAAATGTGCTGCTTTGAAAAGTCAAAAATCGGGAAATAAAAACTAAATATTTCACAAAGTGCGTAATACATACAGAGAAATGGGACATTATTTTGACAAGTGTGAGGCCAAAAATCAATAAATGTTTCAAAGAATGTGCCAACTTTAGTGATAAATTAAAAATATTTATAGAATTTTGAAGTCCTTAGATATAAAATATTTTACAAGTTCGCAAAGCTTACATAGGTGTGAAGAATCGATCAACGAGTATGAACTAAAAAGACAGAAATTGAAAATTGTGGTGCTTTGAAAAGTCGAAAATCCAGAAGAGTACTAAAAATATCACAAAGTCTGAATATCAGAAAGAAAAAGTAACATTATTTTAACAGGTAAGTAGCGAAAAATCTGGAACTGTTTCAAGCTGTACCACATTTAGTGAGTGAATTGAGAATATTTATTAAATTTTGAAGTCCTTAGATATAAAATAGTTTACAAGCTCGCAGAGCTTATGCAGGTGTAAAGAACGTGTGGAAATATTTAGGACACATAGAGCAAAGTGGAAAAATATTTCACCATTTTAGTATTACGCATAAGAAAATCCACACTATTTTAACAAGTCCATAGTGAAAAATCGGAAAATGTTTTAAAATTCTCTTAAAATATCTTGTCATATTCGCATAAATTTAAAAAAAGGCACACTATTTTAATAAGTACTTATCGAAAATTGCTAAATGTTTCGAAAATGTGGAATACTTAGTAGTAAATTAAAATATTTATAGAATTTTTGACGTATTTGGATGTGAATTTAAAATATTTCACAAGTTCCGATAGATTATACGAAATTTGAAGCTATTTCAGCAGATGTGAAGAATAACTATGTAGATCTATGACATAGTGAAATTAAAACTATAGAAAGTTATAAATTGAGCCATAGTAATCTGCAACATTAAACCAACATCAGCTCAATATCCTATGTATGCAGGAATTAGACTTAATATCCCGTTCAGTCAAGCGGTCAGTGGTCATCCCAGCGAACAGACACGTTGAAACAATGATGTTTTACTGTTGTCACAGTGTAGCCACCGCTGTGCCAATGTCAGTCCAGCGCTAACAGCGCTGAGCCAGCATTGGTGAGACGCTGGCGGCACTGACAGTACTCGAGGGTTCGATAACAGCGTGTCTCTGTCACGGGAGATAGTAATGATGGGGCTTGCACAATGCGGCCGTGAAATGCAGATTAACATTTTAGTGCACATAATAAACGTGCCCCCAGCGAACGTCCATCATAAAATATACGAGCATGACGGGGGTGAAGAGTCAAAGTGAGATAAGTCACATTTAACGTTTCGGTGGTTAATGAGGCTACACGTGTGTATGATAATCTCTACGTTTCAGGTGAACGATTAATTCATTCCACTTTATCTAAGGTGAACATCAGCGACCATTATAAAATATACGAGCCTAAAGACATTAAGGTGAGCGTCCGTTACAAAAATAAGTGTGTATAAAGACGATGTCGTTTCCGAACATTTTATTCTTAAACGCCGGTTGCAGCTACTCTTAAGAATATGGATTGTGTAGAATGTGATGGTCTTTAAAGCTGGTACAAGAACTGTACAGAGACGGGCATGATTGTCTGCCTCTACTGTAATGCGGCGATGGATGGCAGCAGGCATTGGCGGGCAACAACCCACATACTGCAAAGATGCCCGAAAAAGACTGACAGCTACTTCCTACGTAATAATTTCTGCATCCTATTTACAAACTTCATATATATATTTAGTTCATGATGAAAAGGAACCAAAATTGGCCCTAGGATTTATCGGCTCTACTTAAAATTGTCTGAAGGATTAATTTGAAAAATTGACCCTGGAATTGACCCTGGAATTTTAAGGGTAAATTGGTGTGGGTATTTTATTACATGAGCGCTGTTAGAATTTAAACACAGGTCCCTGAATGCATGTGTAAACATAAAGCCTGATCTGAGATATGCAAATGCGGGGCCGTGAATCCTGTAGTGACGATGGAGTCGCTTAATCCGTTAACGTTGGGCCAGTGCGCGTTGAAAGCCAACCGCCGAGATTCATCATAATTCAGATTTATATTGGCCCTGGAATTTAGAGGGTCAACTTGAAAAATTGCCCTTGGAATTTGGAAGGTCTATTTAAAAAAAAATGGCCCTTGGATTTAGAATGTTAATTTGAAAAATTGACCCTGAAGTTTAGAGGGTTAACTTGAAAATTGGTCCTTGGATTTGGAAGGTTTATTGGAAAAAATTGACCCTGGAATTTAGAGGGTTAACTTGAAAAATGTCCCGTGGACTTAGAAGGTTTATTTGAAAAAATTGACCCTGGAATTTAAAGGGTTAACTTGAAAATTGGTCCTTGGATTTAGAGGGTTTATTGGAAAAAAAAAAGTTCTTCGGCTGAAAGGGTTGATTGGCTGCCATTTTGGATTACGGCGGCCATTGATTGGCGGCCATTGATTGGCGGCCATTCTGGATTGTAGCGGCCATTTTTTATTCCCATTCCTGATCACTAATCGTTTTCCACCGTCAATCCCATAAAACTTGCTCATATTACACTACTTTTATGTACCACACATCAAATTATTAGAGAAAATATGCTTAGTAAAGTGCTAATACGTAAGCCTACTAATATGCTTAGTACTCTGTCCTGTAGGTGTGATTTAGTGTGTGATTAAATGTTAAGGCTTAGTACTGTCACCTGCAGCAAGTATCCTTGCCTGCAGTAATGACGATGAGCTCCAAATAAGCTTTTTAATTTCATCTTCTGTCGCACGTTCAACAGAAAGAAAAGTTCATTTTGGATTTGATTTCTGTTTCTTTGCACTAATAAAATGTTCTGTACTTTATCTGAAAATTTGGAACGAATAGTTTCACTTTTTTCATTGAAATATATACAGAGTGATTTTACTGATGTGAATTCTGGCATAGCTGGTGGTGGAATTCAGTGCAGAATGTTATTTATGGAGTTCCGTAGGCGACGAGAATTGTCCCAATCTTTGGAAATAGCATCAGTTAAATGTTTTGATTTAGCATTTATCATCATACTAATGCAAATATGACACTGACGTTTGAAACGAGGACGATCTAGATGTGTACGAGATCTGCGCCATGCTCGCTCGAGAATGGGGTAAAGGATTTTATCCCTCATTTTTTCCAGAGTCATTAGTGTAGTCAGGGCCTTAGCCAGAGACCCGTCCTCTCGTTTTTTGGACGGGCATTTTCCAAATTGGAAGGGCAAAAAATGCAAGAAAAATGCCCAGAACGGCCTCCACAATATTTTTAGTCGAATTATCGAATGCTTCAGTAGATCTAGGCTAATCATGAGCCAGAACCGATGCCCTCAAACAGCACCGTGCATGAACCTGTTGCCAGCTGAGCCACTATTTCAATATTGAAATAGACATGTGAGCCGCTCTAGCATGTCTAGTGTCGGTTAGGGCCTAAACCTCTAGTTCCGACAAAATGTGCCAAAAAGGCTCACACGTTCAAATTGTGCAATGGACGCTACAGGCCATCTGTGGAGTAGGTGGTTGTCTGTACTTTGTACTTACAGGAGCGTGTTTGTATAAACTAGGGCTAAGGACAGAATCATTATGTTGACAGAGTATTTTTCTGGTTTCATTATTACATTCGAATAATCATAATCATTTTTTTATCTTTCGGAATGCTATTTCCTCATTCTTCCATTTCGTCTTGCAACTGTCAATTTCTGATATGACCACAAGGTGGTCCGCATTATCCACTGCCAAACAAACTTATTTGTTAGAATTTGTGATGCGTTTTATTATTATTATTATTGTTATTATTATTATTATTATTATTATTATTATTATTATTATTATTATTATTATTATTATTATTATTATTATTATTATTATTATTATTATTATTATTATTATTATTATTATTATTATTATTATTATTATTATTATTATTATTATTATTATTATTATTATTATTATTATTATTATTATTATTATTATTATTATTATTATTATTATTATTATTATTATTATTATTATTATTATTATTATTATTATTATTATTATTATTATTATTGCCTATGGCATTAATCATATCATTCATATCATTAAATCATTAAAAAATGAAACCTCTATAACTTGGCTGGTTTTAGGGCTAGATGACTAATTTTAGGCGCAACTTTAGGCGCAACGTGATCCCTTCGCGTGGTACCCTTAGCTCGCGGATCAGAGCATAAAGTATATTTGTATTAAATGCAAATTATCGTCTTCTGGTCATTTCTTAGTTCACGGATCGATGAGGTAGCATTTGTGTAAGTCTCGCTGCTATATTGACCGAGTTATAGCAGTTTAAAGTTTGCAAAAAGCGGAACCGGCAAGATATTTCAAAAGGTAGTAAGTGTTAACGTATACTAGACTTAATTACCTCCCTTAACGTTTTCATTCGTAACTTTGTGCCAAATATTCAAAACCTTAGCAAAAAACATAATATTAAATGATTTTTTCAGTGCTCTCAGATAGGAGTGAAAATGATATTTTGTACTCTTATTATTGTTGTAGTTATGATTTCTATGATATTAAGGGGAAATTATTATTATTATTATTATTATTATTATTATTATTATCATTATTATTATTATTATTATTATTATTATTATTATTATTATTATTATTATTATTATTATTATTATTATTATTATTATTATTATTATTATTATTATTATTATTATTATTATTATTATTATTATTATTATTATTATTATTATTATTATTATTATTTTTATTATTATTATTATTATTATTATTATTATTATTATTATTATTATTATTATTATTATTATTATTATCATTATTATTATTATTATTATTATTATTATTATTATTATTATTATTATTATTATTATTATTATTATTATTATTATTATTATTATTATTATTATTATTATTATTATTATTATTATTATTATTATTATTATTATTATTATTATTATTATTATTATTATTATTATCATTATTATTATTATTATTATTATTACTTTTATTATTGTTATTGTTACTGTCATTGTTATTGTTATTGTTGTTGTTATTGTTGTTATTGTTGTTGTTGTTGTTGTTGTTGTTGTTGTTGTTGTTGTTGTTGTTGTTGTTGTTGTTGTTGATGTTGTTGTTGTTGTTGTTGTTAATGTTAATGTTAATGTTAATGTTAAATCTTAATAGTTTTATAATTATTATTATTAGTGAATAGAATTTCACAGCTGTCATTATTTTACCGGTGTTCGAAAAATTGCTAAAATTTTAGAGATTTCCGATGACGATATTTTATAGAATGCGTTACCCAGGTGAGTGTTCAGGATTTAAACCACAGAGCTCTTCTTGTCGTCTGTACATTAGCCTACATTATGTGACTCTAGCCACTAGAGTTAACTCTATTTATTTGGCCAGACATATATCTCTGCTTTTAAGTGTGCGACCAAGATTTCGCATTAATAAAGGCAACAATACCAGTAATAACCAATCTCCCCCAAATGACGTTGCAGTCTTCAGGGTTGCATACAGTACATAATAGCTATCTAAATATTATAGTTAATTGTCAGCTGTTGGTATGGTAGGATTATAGCAGGTAAAAATGACTGAATGGGCACAGTCCCTCTCAGTAGGCCTACATATAGTACAAGTCGCTATGTATATCAAAATTCTGTGTCATGTTCATGTTGATTTTGATTGATGATGATTTCTCACATCTATATATCTCAACTAAGCAAATACAAACTGCTTCCATTTTTTTTCCTCTACCCATTAAGGAAAAATCCAAGATGGCCGTCACTGGTATGCAAAAATTAGATTTCCGCTATATTATCACTAATAATGAACATAGAAACACAAAATCAATGTCATTTGTTGTGTCTAATCCATGACAACGGCCAGAATATAATATTTCAATAAAAAAAATATAGATAATACTAAATAATGGACTAAATTGTATTAAAATACCTAAAAACTCGTGCATACATTACAGAGGTCACATTCTATCAGGAATAATAATTCCGACAGAAGTGTCTCCCAGCAATGAAATGAAATAAATAAATGGATGAATAATTGAATGAATGAATGAATGAATGAATGAATGAATGAATGAATGAATGAATGAATGAATGAATGAATGAATGAATGAATGAATGAATGAATGAATGAATGACAAAGATGTATTATAAAATATTACCATTACCCACCTGACTCTGTCACCAGAAGTATTGTCAACAATACACGCGGTATCATGGTCGACATTTTCGCCGTTGTAGTTGACTGCTCCAACTGAAAATTAATGATTTTTATTTCGTAAATCAGAATAAAATTATCTGACGATGACGATTTGGCAGTTCTATAGTGGTCGTATTGGTTCAAACCACCAACCCATTCCTTCAAAACGTAGCATAAGACATGAGAAAATGTGTGGTTTTTCAAAAAAGAGATGCATGGATGGTGCATTGTCAAACACGTTTCGGTGACAGACAGACAGACAGACAAATATTTTATTGACAGAAAAGAAAAGTCATTACAGACTTATTTGTCATAGAAATGCAAGAGATATATGTACATGTATATACAAGAGAGACACCTGCTCCAGCAAACACAATCAAAGTGAATGATATACAATGGTTTATTTGAAAAACAACATTGACCACAATTGTGGTTTTGAAAAACACCAAATATGCTACTAAAATTAGATGTAGGAATATTTGAGAAACA
>OZ024902.1:123414399-123610407 GCA_964017125.1 Flabesymbios commensalis | reverse complement strand
AAGGCAGATCTGCTGGCTTGCAGCTGCATAGAACCATGTAAACAGCTTTACAACCACACCTAATCATTTTCATTAATTTGGCATGCACTACATCAAGCTCCGTGAGAACTGGCTCCAGTTTGGCATCTTAAATTGCCATCACCAAGCTGTTGGTGATAATCTGTTCCTATGCCATTCTTGCACTGTCAAAGCAATAGTATAATATAAAGCTAATTAAACCCTTTTCCTATTTTATCTTTTTTGAATTCCATCCAGCCCTTTTAACCCTCACGATGCATTAAAGCATAATTTTACATCCCTGAAAACAGACTTAATTTTCCTACAACCAAGGGTTTTGCAACGTAAATTTCCATGAAACTGGTTGACCAATATATCGCAATTATTGACAATTTTTAAACCACATCAAATCATCTTCATCCACTGCAAATTGAGAATTGCGACAGCAATTCGCGGCTTGTAGTGGATGAAGATGACAATGGTAAAGTAAATTCAGGCTTGAAAGGGTTAAGTTGTGTTGAAACAGCCGATGACCAAATTCAATCCAATGTCCTCGCTGTTGTGTAATGGCGAACAAATGACGAGCTCAAGAGCCCTGTATTTGTTAAATATGATGTCAATCAATTTGTTATTCGTGCCAACTGGGCACATTTTCAGCTTCCACAATGTAGATGTTAAAAAACATGTCACCTAGTTCGTAGGCTACTCTCCTTGTTTTGAAGAGAATGAAACATACATATTGAAATACAGATCTATGATTTTTTTTCTAGAATATGTGTGTTTACGCAACAATTAAAACATATTTAACATATCACTATATCTCTGTTGAGCTGTCTTGTTACATTCTCCTTCAATCATATGTTACTTGTTTTATTAATGTGACCAGCTGTATATACAAATGGGTGAATGTTACTATATATATAAATTATTGGCAAACTTACGCAGATAACCTCGAATTCCCTACAAAGACAACATACATTGAATTAAAAAAAAAAATTATTTATGGCAAAATCATGTATGTTATAAAATGAAAAGATGTATGATTCCATCACAAAGATGTACACAATCAAATGTCACATTTATACTTCAATTATAAGCACATAATCCATCAAATAACCACAAAATGAATCAACCGTAAAAACATACACTATCGAATGGCCAGTATATAACTCAACAAAAAAGGCATACACCGCCAAATGACCACTACATGTGACTGAATCATAAAGCACACACCCAAAAAGACCACTATATTAACAACCATAAAGGCGTAGGCCTACACGACCAAATGACCACATAATCATTCCATCAACACGTAAGCTACAACATCAAATGGCTTTATGACTTAACGATGAAGACGTATGCCATCAAAACACACACATACATGTATACACCGTATTTACACCACATAATCATGATAAAGGAACATTTTAAATATATTTATGTCGAACAAAATTAATCTTTAACAAGTCTTTGTCTTACTATTGTGTTGTACATAGTACATGATTAGGATAAGACAGATATTATTTGTATGCGAAAATGCAATTGTAATGTATATTATGTAATATACAGCTTTTAATTAATACAACATACAACCATCCTTAAATGATAATTAAGAATGTATCATGAATCTCAAATAGCAAATTACCATTGTTTCTGCGTTTTCGTCGTTCGCATTTCACACAACAGGTAACAATGATACCGCTGGAAAAAAGCACCAGGAAGGCCAAACCAATACCAAGAGATTTATGAATTGAATCTATTCCTGTAATGGTACAAAGGAAATCATATGTATCAAACATTTAAATTTATTGTAGATTTAAATTTAGACAAAAAAGGAATACACATTAGCTACTGTACCTCACCTAAAATCTCTATTGAATAAATGCTATAATAACTGTAACTAGAATAGAATTGCGACTTTTCAAATGACAATAATGTTTGGACTAGGTTTTATGAATTTTTTGTCGGCCATTTTGAATTTTTTGGGGCTATTTTTATTATGACAGATTGATTGTAATTTTGTTCACGGTTTTCTTAGCAGCCATTTGAACTGGAATTTCAGTTTCAGACTTCAGAACTCGGACTTCAAATTTCATCAATTAGAAGTCCCCACTGAGCTTTTGTAATTTTATAAAGATATATATTTGTTTGTGAAATGAAACACATTCAGAGGGCCCCATAAACACATTGACTTGTCTCTCTGTTGACTGAATGTTGTATCACTGTCTGCGATGCTGGCCCAAAATTAAAACAACGTTGGGTCTACGATTCGTGTTTGATAGAATTACAGCTGTTATTTTAATAGTCAAGTGTAGCACTTAAAAGGTTACTAATGTCCATGGTAAACACCCAGGCTGGTTCAAGGGTGGGCATCTGTCGGCAAGACTGGCCCTGCATTGAAACAGCATCAGGCAAATACAATTTGCTTATCAAATCTAGCATTTAAAGGATTATTAAGGCGACCCAGCCTGAACAGACTGTCCGCATTTCAGTCTACTCATACAATAAATGAGGCTTCACCCGACATGTACATCATTGAATCGACATTGAACCATACATAGAAATCCAGAAATTGCAGAATAAATACGGAAGAACACCTGGGAATTCTTTAAAAAATCATAGCAATAAGCCTCAATACCTAAGGATCATAGTACCAAGGTTTGCAGTCGATTGGATAAAAAGTCAAGGGGAAATATGACATCATAAGCCTCCAACATGTACATCATTGACCCAACATTGATTAACACTTTGTGATCCAGACAATCCTGAATAAATTCGAAACAACAACTGAGAAAAAAAGTAAAGCATACCGCCTGACTATCTGAGAAACATTGTGCTAAAACTGCAAGTTGATTGTATGAAAACCCAGGGAGAAATAGCAGTCTAACATAGAAAAATAAAAACGAGAAAGAACCAAAGCAAACTCAATATATTTGAGCCTAGCCCAAACATAATGCTAAAAAATAAACTAATGACACTAAAATTATTTAAATATTTTTAATAAAATACTTGATGCAGCTGGGCTTCTGCTGTGTATGATTAATATATATGATTACGTATTAATGCTTAATACAATCTTCAAAAAAAAATTCAGGAATCATGATCAAAATAACAATGATTATTGCAGCCAATTATTACTATGATATATGCAGCACAACACGCTAATTGTAGATCTTAGATATGATGTAAAATTAGTAAGCTCACCTGTAGATGTGATTTAGTATGTGACTAACTATTAGTGCTTAGTACTCTCTTACCTGTCGCTGTGAATGAGTATATGACAAAGTGTTAGTGCATAGTACTCTTTCCTGTAGCTATGACTTAGTATGTGACTAAGTGTTAGTGTTTAGTACTCTCTCAATTGTCACTAAGTGTTAGTGGTTAGTGCACTCACCCGTAGCTATGACTTAGTATGTGACTATTGTTAGTGCTCAGTACACTCACAAGTAACTGTGACTTAATATGTTACTAAATGTTACAGCTTAGTACACACTGACCTGCAGATGTGACTTAGTATGTGAATTAGTATGTGCCTAACTTATCTAAGTGTTGGTGCTTAGTACACTCACCTTGATTAGTACTAGACCTAGACGTTGTGGAATCTGTGTTGGTCCTGGGGATGGCCTCAGTATGCAATGGAGTGGTATTGTCTACAACAAAAAGGACATTTTACTATTTTAAAAAAGTAATGTACAAATATGTCTAATATTTACAATATAAATCTGTAATTATCCAAGAGTAGTCTTGTCCACCACAGGGCCACTACAGGAAACCAAATGTATCAAACATTTAAATTTAATGTACATGTGATTTAGACAAACGAGGAATACACATTAGTTTATGTACCACACATCAAATTATTAGAGAAAATATGCTTAGTAAAGTACTAATACGTAAGCCTACTAATATGCTTAGTACTCTGTCCTGTAAGTGTGATTTAGTGTGTGACTAAGTGTTTAGGCTTAGTACTGTCACCTGCAGCTGTGACTTAGTATGTGACTAAGTATTGGAGCTTAGTACTCTTATCTGTAGTTGTGACTTATTATGTGACTAAGTGTTAGTGCTTAGTACTCTTACCTGTAGTTGTGACTTGATATGTGACTAAGTGATAGTGCTTACTACGGTCACCTAGATTAGTTGTAGGCCTAGATGTTGTGGGACCTGTGCTGGTCCTAGAGGTTGTGGAAGCTGTGCTCATCCTAGGGATGGCCTCAGTAGGAGGTAAGGCTGTGTAGTCTACAACAAAAGTGATAAAAAAGTAATGACGATGAGCTCCAAATAAGCTTTTTAATTTCATCCTCTGTCGCACGTTCAACAGAAAGAAAAGTCCATTTTGGATTTGATTTCTGTTTCTTTGCACTAATAAAATGTTCTGTACTTTATCTGAAAATTTGGAACGAATAGTTTCACTTTTATCATTGAAATATATACAAAGTGATTTTACTGATGTGAATTCTGGCAGAGCTGGTGGTGGAATTCAGTGCAGAATGTTATTTATGGAGTTCCGTAGGCGACGAGAATTGTCCCAATCTTTGGTAATAGCATCAGCTAAATGTTTTGATTTATCATTTATCATCATACTAATGCAAATATGACACTGACGTTTGAACCGAGAACGATCTAGATGTGTACGAGATCTGCGCCATGCTCGCTCGAGAATGGGGTAAAGGATTTTATCCTTCATTTTTTCCAGAGTCATTAGTGTAGTCAAGGCCTTAGCCAGAGACCCGTCCTCTCGTTTTTTGGACGGGCATTTTCCAAATTGGAAGGGCAAAAAATGCAAGAAAAATGCCCAGGACGGCCTCCACAATATTTTTAGTCGAATTATCGAATGCTTCAGTAGATCTAGGCTAATCATGAGCCAGAACCGATGCCCTCAAACAGCACCGTGCATGAAGCTGTTGCCACTATTTCAATATTGAAATAGACATGTGAGCCGCTCTAGCATGTCTAGTGTCGGTTAGGGCCTAAACCTCTAGTTCCGACAAAATGTGCCAAAAAGGCTCACACGTTCAAATTGTGCAATGGACGCTACAGGCCATCTGTGGAGTAGGTGGTTGTCTGTACTTTGTACTTACAGGAGCGTGTTTGTATAAACTAGGGCTAAGGACAGAATCATTATGTTGACAGAGTATTTTTCTGGTTTCATTATTACATTCGAATAATCATAATCATTTTTTTATCTTTCGGAATGCTATTTCCTCATTCTTCCATTTCGTCTTGCAACTGTCAATTTCTGATATGACCACAAGGTGGTCCGCATTATCCACTGCCAAACAAACTTATTTGTTAGACTTTGTGATGCGTTTTATTATTATTATTATTATTATTATTATTATTATTATTATTTTTATTATTATCATTATTATTATTATTATTATTATTATTATTATTATTATTATTATTATTATTATTATTATTATTATTATTATTATTATTATTATTATTATTATTATTATTATTATTATTATTATTATTATTATTATTATTATTATTATTATTATTATTATTATTATTATATTATTACATATCATTGTTGTTGTTGTTGTTGTTGTTGTTGTTGTTGTTGTTGTTGTTATTATTATTATTATTATTATTATTATTATTATTATTATTATTATTATTATTATTATGATTGCCTATGGCATTAATCATATCATTCATATCATTAAATCATTAAAAAATGAAACCTCTATAACTTGGCTGGTTTTAGGGCTAGATGACTAATTTTAGGCGCAACTTTAGGCGCAACGTGGTCCCTTCGCGTGGTACCCTTAGCTCGCGGATCAGAGCATAAAGTATATTTGTATTAAATGTAAATTATCGTCTTCTGGTCATTTCTTAGTTCACGGATCGATGAGGTAGCATTTGTGTAAGTCTCGCTGCTATATTGACCGAGTTATAGCAGTTTAAAGTTTGCAAAAAGCGGAACCGGCAAGATATTTCAAAAGGTAGTAAGTGTTAACGTATATTGAACTTAATTACCTTCTTTAACGTTTTCATTCGTAACTGTGTGCCAAAATATTCAAAACCTTAGCAAAAAACATAATATTAAATGATTTTTTCAGTGCTCTCAGGTAGGAGTGAAAATGATATTTTGTACTCTTATTATTGTTGTAGTTATGATTTCTATGATATTAAGGGGAAATTATTATTATTATTATTATTATTATTATTATTATTATTATTATTATTATTATTATTATTATTATTATTATTATTATTATTATTATTATTATTATTATTATTATTATTATTATTATTATTATTATTATTATTATTATTATTATTATTATTATTATTATTATTATTATTATTATTATTATTATTATTATTATTATTATTATTATTATTATTATTATTATTATTATTATTATTATTATTATTATTATTATTATTATTATTATTATTATTATTATTATTATTATTATTATTATTATTATTATTATTATTATTTTTATTATTGTTATTGTTACTGTCATTGTTATTGTTACTGCTATTGTTGTTGTTATTGTTGTTGATGTTGTTGTTGTTGTTGTTGTTGTTGTTGTTGTTGTTGTTGTTGTTGTTGTTGTTGTTGTTGTTGTTGTTGTTGTTAATGTTAATGTTAATGTTAATGTTAAATCTTAATAGTTTTATAATTATTATTATTAGTGAATAGAATTTCACAGCTGTCATTATTTTACCGGTATTCGAAAAATTGCAAAAATTTTAGCGATTTCCGATGACGATATTTTAAAGAATGCGTTACCCAGGTGAGTGTTCAGGATTTAAACCACAGAGCTCTTCTTGTCGTCTGTACATTAGCCTACATTATGTGACTCTAGCCACCAGAGTTAACTCTATTTATTTGGCCAGACATATATCTCTGCTTTTAAGTGTGCGACCGAGATTTCGCATTAATAAAGGCAACAATACCAGTAATAACCAATCTCCCCCAAATGACGTTGCAGTCTTCAGGGTTGCATACAGTACACAATAGCTATCTAAATATTATAGTTAATTGTCAGCTGTTGGTATGGTAGGATAATAGCAGGTAAAAATGACTGAATGGGCACAGTCCCTCTCAGTAGGCCTACATATAGTACAAGTCGCTATGTATATCAAAATTCTGTGTCATGTTCATGTTGATTTTGATTGATGATGATTTCTCACATCTATATATCTCAATTAAACAAATACAAACTGCTTCCATTTTTTTCCCTCTACTCATTAATGAAAAATCCAAGATGGCCGTCACTGGTATGCAAAAATTAGATTTCCGCTATATTATCACTAATAATGAACATAGAAACACAAAATCAATGTCATTTGTTGTGTCTAATCCATGACAACGGCCAGAATATAATATTTCAATAACAAAATATAGATAATACTAAATAATGGACTAAATTGTATTAAAATACCTGAAAACTCGTGCATACATTACAGAGGTCACATTCTATCAGGAATAATAATTCCTACAGAAGTGTCTCCCAGCAATGAAATGAGAATGAATGAATGAATGAATGAATAATTGAATGAATGAATGAATGAATGAATGAATGAATGAATGAATGAATGAATGAATGACAAAGAGGTATTATAAAATATTACCATTACCCACCTGACTCTGTCACCAGAAGTATTGTCAACAATACACGCGGTATCATGCTCGACATTTTCGCCGTTGTAGTTGATTGCTCCAACTGAAAATTAATAATTTTTATTTCGTAAATCAGAATAAAATTATCTGACGATGACGATTTGGCAGTTCTATGGTGGTCGTATTGGTTCAAACCACCAACCCATTCCTTCAAAACGTAGCATAAGACATGAGAAAATGTGTGGTTTTTCAAAAAAGAGATGCATGTATGGTGCATTGTCAAACACGTTTCGGTGACAGGGACACCTGCTCCAGCAAACACAATCAAAGTGAATGATATACAATGGTTTATTTGAAAAACAACATTGACCCCAATTGTGGTTTTGAAAAACACCAAATATGCTACTAAAATTAGATGTAGGAATATTTGGGAAACGTAGTGAGGTGCAAAACACCACCCACATACATGACATAATATACTATTGAGGTACAAACGACCACCCCCTATGCAAAATGTTATACGAAAGTTAACATATTGAGGTGCGTGTAAACCACCACCCATCTATACGAAATGCTATAAACGTATTGAGGTGCAAACCACTACCCATCTAAACGAAATGCAATACGTATTGTGGTGCAAACTACCACCCATCTATAAGCCTACGAAATACTAGCCTATAAACGTATTGAGGTGCAAACCACCACCCATCTATACGAAATGTTATAAACGCAGTCCGGTAGCCTACGAACCACCACCCATCTATTCGAAATGCTATAAACGTATTAAGGTGCGAACCACCACCAACCTATACGAAATGCAATACGTATTGTGGTGCAAACCACCACCGACCTATACGAAATGTTATAAACGTATTGAGGTGCAAACCACCACCCATCTATACGAAATGCTATAAACGCAGTCCGGTAGCCTACGAACCACCACCCATCTATTCGAAATGCTATAAACGTATTAGGTGCGAACCACCACCAACCTATACGAAATGCAATACGTATTGTGGTGCGAATCACCACCAACCTATACGAAATGTTATAAACGTATTGAGGTGCGAATCACCACCAACCTATACGAAATACAATACGAATTGAAGTGCAAACCACCACCCACCTATTTGAAATGCAATACGTAGTGAAGTGCAAACCACCACCTACCTAAAATGCTATAAACGTAGTGAGATGCAACCCACCACCCACCTATACGAAATGCAATACGTATTCAGGAGCAAACCACCACCTATTGAGGTGCGAATCACCACCAACCTATACGAAATGTTATAAACGTATTGAGGTGCGAACCACCACCAACCTATACGAAATGCAATACGTAGTAAGGTGCAAACCACCACCCACCCATACGACATGCTATAAACGTATTGAGGTGAAAACCACTACCCATCTATACGAAATGCAATATGTATCGAAGTGTAAACACCACCAACTTATACGAAATGCTATACGTATTGAGGTGCTAGCCACCAGCCACCTATACGAGATGCAATACGTAGTAAGGTGCAAACCACCACCCATCTATACGAAATGCAATACGTATTGAGGTGCTAACCACCAGCCACCTATACGAAATGCAATACGTATTGAGGTGCTAACCACCAGCCACCTATACGAGATGCAATACGTAGTCCGGTGCTAACCACCAGCCACCTATACGAAATGCAATACGTATTGAGGTGCTAACCACCAGCCACCTATACGAGATGCAATACGTAGTAAGGTGCAAACCACCACCCATCTATACGAAATGCAATACGTAGTAAGGTGCTAACCACCAGCCACCTATAGATATGAAATGCAATACGTATTGAGGTGCTAACCACCAGCCACCTATACGAGATGCAATACGTAGTCTGGTACAAACCACCACCAACCTATACGAAATTCAATACATATTGAGGTGCAAACCACCACCCACCTATACGAAATGTTATAAACGTATTGAGGTGCAAACCACCACCCATCTATACGAAATGCTATAAACGCAGTCCGGTAGCCTACGAACCACCACCCATCTATTCGAAATGCTATAAACGTATTAGGTGCGAACCACCACCAACCTATACGAAATGCAATACGTATTGTGGTGCGAATCACCACCAACCTATACGAAATGTTATAAACGTATTGAGGTGCGAATCACCACCAACCTATACGAAATACAATACGAATTGAAGTGCAAACCACCACCCACCTATTTGAAATGCAATACGTAGTGAAGTGCAAACCACCACCTACCTAAAATGCTATAAACGTAGTGAGATGCAACCCACCACCCACCTATACGAAATGCAATACGTATTCAGGAGCAAACCACCACCTATTGAGGTGCGAATCACCACCAACCTATACGAAATGTTATAAACGTATTGAGGTGCGAACCACCACCAACCTATACGAAATGCAATACGTAGTAAGGTGCAAACCACCACCCACCCATACGACATGCTATAAACGTATTGAGGTGAAAACCACTACCCATCTATACGAAATGCAATATGTATCGAAGTGTAAACACCACCAACTTATACGAAATGCTATACGTATTGAGGTGCTAGCCACCAGCCACCTATACGAGATGCAATACGTAGTAAGGTGCAAACCACCACCCATCTATACGAAATGCAATACGTATTGAGGTGCTAACCACCAGCCACCTATACGAAATGCAATACGTATTGAGGTGCTAACCACCAGCCACCTATACGAGATGCAATACGTAGTCCGGTGCTAACCACCAGCCACCTATACGAAATGCAATACGTATTGAGGTGCTAACCACCAGCCACCTATACGAGATGCAATACGTAGTAAGGTGCAAACCACCACCCATCTATACGAAATGCAATACGTAGTAAGGTGCTAACCACCAGCCACCTATAGATATGAAATGCAATACGTATTGAGGTGCTAACCACCAGCCACCTATACGAGATGCAATACGTAGTCCGGTACAAACCACCACCAACCTATACGAAATTCAATACATATTGAGGTGCAAACCACCACCCACCTATACGAAATGTTATAAACGTATTGAGGTGCAAACCACCACCCATCTATACGAAATGCTATAAACGCAGTCCGGTAGCCTACGAACCACCACCCATCTATTCGAAATGCTATAAACGTATTAGGTGCGAACCACCACCAACCTATACGAAATGCAATACGTATTGTGGTGCGAATCACCACCAACCTATACGAAATGTTATAAACGTATTGAGGTGCGAATCACCACCAACCTATACGAAATACAATACGAATTGAAGTGCAAACCACCACCCACCTATTTGAAATGCAATACGTAGTGAAGTGCAAACCACCACCTACCTAAAATGCTATAAACGTAGTGAGATGCAACCCACCACCCACCTATACGAAATGCAATACGTATTCAGGAGCAAACCACCACCTATTGAGGTGCGAATCACCACCAGCCTATACGAAATGTTATAAACGTATTGAGGTGCGAACCACCACCAACCTATACGAAATGCAATACGTAGTAAGGTGCAAACCACCACCCACCCATACGACATGCTATAAACGTATTGAGGTGCAAACCACTACCCATCTATACGAAATGCAATATGTATCGAAGTGTAAACACCACCAACTTATACGAAATGCTATACGTATTGAGGTGCTAGCCACCAGCCACCTATACGAGATGCAATACGTAGTAAGGTGCAAACCACCACCCATCTATACGAAATGCAATACGTATTGAGGTGCTAACCACCAGCCACCTATACGAAATGCAATACGTATTGAGGTGCTAACCACCAGCCACCTATACGAGATGCAATACGTAGTCCGGTGCTAACCACCAGCCACCTATACGAAATGCAATACGTATTGAGGTGCTAACCACCAGCCACCTATACGAGATGCAATACGTAGTAAGGTGCAAACCACCACCCATCTATACGAAATGCAATACGTAGTAAGGTGCTAACCACCAGCCACCTATAGATATGAAATGCAATACGTATTGAGGTGCTAACCACCAGCCACCTATACGAGATGCAATACGTAGTCCGGTACAAACCACCACCAACCTATACGAAATTCAATACATATTGAGGTGCAAACCACCACCCACCTATACGAAATGTTATAAACGTATTGAGGTGCGAACCACCACCAACCTATACGAAATACAATACGAATTGAAGTGCGAACCACCACCCACCTATTTGAAATGCAATACGTAGTGAAGTGCAAACCACCACCTACCTAAAATGCTATAAACGTAGTGAGATGCAACCCACCACCCACCTATACGAAATGCAATACGTATTCAGGAGAAAACCACCACTTATACGAAATGCAATACGTAGTGAGGTGCAAACCACTACCTACCTATACGAAATGATATGCGTAAGTTTGTGAACTTATGGGACGGCCACTAACTACTCTAATTACGTTATCTATTGCTTGGAAATAATATACTTCTCTCAGGCGTACGTGTATTAAAAATACGTACATACCTCACACTCTGTAAAGGGTTGCAAATATGTCTACTCGTGAAAATCATAATATAAACAAATAATCCTTGTCATGTACGATATAATGACATAACACTAACATAAGTTAGCCTAGTGTTCCATTCTGCAGAGGTAGCCGCATACTATTGTTGTGTAATTCTCCGTTCCTAACCTTGTTGGGTGCGCAATATGCCCATTATTATGCACTGAAGCTCATATCGCCACAAACGGATACGGTTAAATGCATGTCACATGTTACAGCTGACAACTGAAATAGCGTGTCACATTGCACAATATACGGCACAGTAGCATTTCTACCTGTACCTCCATCCATATCGAAATCTCCAATTATTTGGCTCTAGACTTGAAGTATGTATTTTTTCTTTGCAGAACACTTTTGTCCAGACACTATATGTGAATATTCTACTGGGTGTGAATGTGTCATCTATGGGCAAATTTAGTTATTTACGATTTTTAAAATGGCCGCCAATGACCACAATGGAAATATAACGTTTTTAATTTGTGGTCTAGAAATATGTATAATATCATGTTTACTACTAAATTGAACATGAGAAACTCATTTGCGGCGCTATATCTTGTTTAAATGTATCATACGTACATGAATCGAAGATGAGCGCCCCTACTGAAGCACATAAACATGATTGCGAAAAACTACGTTTCTCACCAAATGTCATATGTGGATGAAAATATTTATTTACAGTATTAAAAACACATGCACAAATACAGCACTGCTAATCGTGGCGCTTACAATACTACGAAAACTAAGAAAAATGTATAAAAATAAGTAAGCTATTTAAACAGTTTAATAAACCAAGTATGATATATTTTAAAAACATTACATTGGAAATATTGTTATGAATAAATACTGCGGTTAGGGAGTATCAATTGAAAAAAAAATGTATTTTAAAAACTGATAACAGAGTTTGCTGCCTTGATATCATGTGGAAGCCTAACTGGTCTGCCCTTGTATACTAAAAACTGCCTCTGTGTCACAGACACTTGCAACACTAATTGCATAGGCTGTCTGAGATGACTATTACGTTATTGATACCAGCACAACAGTTTAAATAGTGTGTAGTGCATGATCATAAACCGCTTTAAAAATAAATAAGATTTTTTCCAAATCTTTTACGTTAAAAATAACAGTAAGAAATATACGTATTATACTGATATAAATTTACCACCGTTTATTGTGAATTAATTATTAACTAGATTGCCTGTTGCTGAATCAACATGAATTGAGTTTGGACAGTTGGAATAGAGAGCCTGACTGGGCTTATGGGGGATTTTACCTGATTTGACTGGATTTTAGCAAGATTTTCTACATATCGGCCCCTTTTTATTTCCTGTCGGCCATTTTGAATTATGTCGGCCATTTTAGATTTTGCGGCCGTTTTGGATTCTGGCTGGAAAGTGGCTTATAGATAGAAATTTAACCCTCCGGGTCTAAATTTCACTCCTTTTCTGCCTCAGACGCATCGTGTTTGAGATATTTAATTTTCAAATTTCAAAATGAAATTCTCTGTCCATGAAATTTCCCGAAGGTCTCGACAAGCGTTTGACAATAGGGGATTTTATTGTAAAATAATGGAGCCGCTTCAAAGTGGTGTCCTATGTATGACTATTATACCCGGAGGGCCCAAATGTCACTTCTTTTAGTCTCAGACGCACGGTTTTCGAGATATTGCAGTTTTTAATTCAGCCAATTTACTAATGTTATTTCAATGGCATTTTTTCGAACTTTAACCCCGCGGTACTCGCACACTACTGGTTGGATCGCTTAGAATAGTCATAGCAACCTTTTCGAGTAGGCCATACCCTAGAATTATTGACTTATTGATGTCAAATTTCAAATCCGATTGGATAAAGACTGAGAGAGAAATAGGGTGGCAATTTTTTGTCCAGAACTCAAAGCTGCAACAACAATAGTTTACACAAAGTCATTCGTCAAAACTAAAAATAATGATTTTGTCCCAATTGAAATCATAATCGGTTATTGTGACCCTGGTGTTTGTTAATATAGTCTCTTCAGCTATAGGATTAAGCATTTTAGTATTGTCTGGGAGTGGTCTAAATGGATTCCGTGCCACCAAACTAGTTAAGATTGTGTATTACAGAATAAAATAAAACTAAAATTACTCGTCTACAAACTTTCCTAAATATGACTACCCGCCAGCGGCCATCTTGGTTGCAATCATGGAGGGCGGGGGCCCTAGGGTAGTGGTTAGCACCGCTGCCTTTCACGCCGGACTTCGAGGTTCGGTTCCCGGTAGCGGCGGTTAAAGAAACAAAAAATGTTTCTCCCCCATCCATGTGTGAAAGTCAATATTGTGGGGAGCCTCCGTGACCGAGAGGTAGCGTGCTCGGCCTCAGACCGCCAGGGCTCGAATTTCGAATCCTGTGTCTGGAGGACAGTGTCATCTCAATCATCTCACCATCCTCAGGAGGTTCTCCTGGCCCAGTTTAGCCTATATGTGCACAAAGGTGGCCTAAAGCCCGATTCATTCCACTTGCAATCATGGATAACTAGAAATATAAATTATAATTAACCAATAAGCGTGTCATTGCCACAGTCATTTTACTGATACCAATTTTTTGCCAATAATATTAAATTATATATTGTAAAAAATAATCTTGGACCGTTTGATATTACAGAGGTGTTCGCTACATAACCTGTTGGACTAAAAGAGTTAAATATTGTCCATTAGCGGTCTTGATGAATTCACTGAGCACCAAACTTTTTAAAATAGTGTATTACAAAATAAAATTTAGCTAAAATTAAACTACTACACAATCTCCACAGTATGACTATACGCTGGCTGCCATTTCGGACGCCATCTTCAATAAATAAAAATACTCAATAATGCCAGCTTGGCCTGATTCATATTCTGATTCCACACATTTTCCCCGTCAATAATGCTTGTTAATGTACTATTGACAGCGGTGTCCCTGTCAATGGGCACTGCGATTATTTATTTATGATATATTTAAGAACTCGGGATAATCGTTACTGGCGAGTGATGTTTCAGCAAAAAAATCAAATGGCTGTGGTACACCTTTAACAAAAAACAACTTGTAAATGATTACTAGTCTTGTATCGCAAGGGGATGCGCAATCTATGGTTTCAGAATGATTTTCCAGTCACGAAACCCATTTTTTATATCTATTTAATCGTAGGAGCAATGCTTAATCCTAAAATTCAAGTTTGGCCGGTTTAAATATTTACAAAATTATTCAGAATAACAGTCATGGCAACGAATTTTAGAATGTAATTCGAGATACATTTGTTATTCAAACTAACAGTCATGACAACGAATTTTGGCATGTAATTCGAGATAATTTGTTATTCAAACTAACAGGCATCATGCCAACGATTCTTAGAATGTAATTTGAGATACATTTGTTATTCAAAATAACAGTCATGCCAACGATGTTTAGCAAATGGCTAAATTAGTTTTATGAGAGCACTACAACCCAGGATGTGGTAATAATATGTATTATATTACACACACGCGATAGCTCCTTTTTTCTTAACCCTTACAACACTGAAGTATTGTTGTATAAATCAAGGGTTTTTTCAGTTTGAAATCATCATGAATGTCTTAGTTAACTACTTCCGCTTCATTTGAATACCTATGTTATGGGTATAACTGTATTATATATTTTTTAATTCTTTCAGCGCGGCGACCGTCTTTAGACCTCAGAATCTGAAGTCTGTAGACGTATGATGTAGATTCTGATGTATAAAGTCCGCTCTGAAAGGGTTAAATGATGTTAAAAAAAGCAGGTAAAAAACAGAGTTTGTTGCGTGTTTATTTTAAAAGCATCCATAGCAAAATGTAAACCCTTGTCCTGCTATGCTTGGATATATATGGGGTTAAGGATGTTTTAGATCAATACAAATATCTCTTAATTTTGATAAAATAGTTTTTAGTAGATGCTTAGTTGATCCAATAATTTAATTTTAGACATGTCTATTTTTCATAAATAGTAATATTCTTCGTCATTTGAAGCTGGAAATTGACGAAAAATGCAATTGAAACAATTCAGCAGGACAGGGGTTAATATTACAAGAAAACATAACGCAATATATATTATAACTATTGAACAAATATATATATTTTTTATTTTGCTTTTGAGCAATACATATCTGTAATATATATAAATAGCCTAGCGTGTGTTTGTTTATCGTCTTCGTTCTCTAATAATTGTTCTATCTGTATATTAAAAGTGACCAAAAATATATTCTATGTCAAACATATAAAGAAAGCACCAATGCATACAGTACCTACCTTCATCTTCTGGTGATCCATATAGCATGAATTAATGTTACGTTTGCCAAATAAAAAATACATAATGGCCAGTAAACACGAGACAGCTTATTCAAAATTTATATTAGTCATTTTTCAATAATGTTGTCATTATTTAATATCGTTATGATGAAGTTTTAGTGAAAGAAAATTAGACTGCTATCTTACATTATACACTAGAATATATTTATTGCACTCAATTAAAACAGATGTTCATTTGGGAGCAGTAAGAAAAAGTACAGCTCAAATAATCTTTTCGTTTGATTACAGATATATAATCTGATAATTCCATGCCACACGTGCGCACTTTAAATAAACCAGACTTAGCGTACGACAAACACAGATTTTTATTTATTGTCGCACATAAAAGTTACTTATATGCTGCAAGTTGACGTTGATAAGCTTTTACCTCCAATAATGTATCACTGCTGCTAATTGAAAAGTGCTATGAATATAAATCTTAGTTACCCTTTATATCACCAAATTAAATAGTTTAAATTTCCATCCACTTGAAGTTGTGTCTCGCTCTCCCAAGATCCACAATTTCAAGTGCGTGAAAATTAGTGAAAATAGTCATTTTTGTTTAATTTTGATTTTTAAACATACATTTCTTTCCCAATTTGTCATTCAATAGGCTAATAAAATAAATTAAAAACCATAATAGTTGTGGTTAGTGGTGTATTTCATCCGAAGTGCGTCCGTATCAGAAACAATATTAACTCTATTTACTTATAGTGTTCTTACACACATATTTTACAATGTTTAATATAATTCTGCGATAAGGGTAATTTAAATTATGTGTTTTGCTCAATCGAAATGTACAGCTACTTGCTTTGATTGTGGTCTGGGCATATACATGTACAATTTCCAGCAGAAAGGCATCATTAGCCACACCATATTAAATATAATATGCTTGTAATTATGTTTCGTGAATATGATTATTACCCTTGCATTAAAAATAATTTTGGTTTATTCTGTAGGTAGAGTTATTGACAGGCAACCTTTTTCATTTGAATTAGGTAAATACAGAAGCTGTGATCATTAACCCCTAAAGCCCTACGCACGCAAATGATCGTTTTCAAACTGTTTTAGTACCGTACCAGGTTAAATCACTTGTCATAGTAAACGCAATGTGTGTTTAAACATCAACATTTGCAAATGATTGGTCTCAATGTAAGCAACTATGACTAATTGTCATCCATTTCAAGTTGACGGTAGCGAGAGAGAACTTAAAGATTCAAATGTTCCAATCTAACGCTTCAACACTCTAAACAATATAGGTTCTTTAGAAGGAACCCTTCAGTACTAATACCATGCATGGTAATAGTACTGAAGGGTTCTTTTAAAGAACCTATATTGTTTAGAGTGAAGGGTTAAGGCGAAACATTATCTCCCAAAGGAGTGCTTTATTTTATCATACCTCTCTGATATAAAAACAACGTTAGTAAGTTTTCCGACGATTAACACAGTTTTTTTCGGTCTATCAAAAACATATCACAGTTCGCTGATAAGAGCCTAGTGTGATGCCAACTGAAACTAGTAGACGTGGAATAACGACAAACACAGCATAAAATATATGAAGATTTTTTTCACGACGACGGGGAACGTTGTAGTGCATACACCCTTATTATTCGCTTAGCTGTTAATAATATAATGAATACACTGGCTAATACAATGGTGATTATACTAGCTGTGGCAAGCTCAGCTAAATACTCAAAGCCAGACATCACGTTGCTGTTTGGGTCCTGGAAGTATGCCAGATTATCAAGTTGGAGCAGGAAATGTTCCCTCATGCTGTAGAAGGAGGAGATATGCATCAGGATGTGACTGTGACCAATTATGTCAAATAATCCAGGACTCCAACATTCAGGAATTCGTTTAACCAGCAGTAGACCACTGACACCCATCAGAACAACACTTCTAAATAATCTGAGGTGAGATAGAGTATCATGTCTACAGTGTGAGCTGAAGTCAAGGGGATTGCTAGATAGTGTAGTCATGTGATGAGCCATACATGACACACTGTCCAAACTGATATGATCGAGTCCTCGTATGATAATTGGGATGATTCCCATCCAGAAGAGTACCCCGAAACAAGTGGCTCTCTTAGATTTACCACACGATGTTGTAGTATTGTCTGCACATCTTGTCTGACATGTAATCCACGTCATTGATATGGTGACCAAGGTCATTATGAGGACATAATTAGTATGACCAACAGCATCAAATGCTTTATTACCATCACCACTGTAGTAGCAGTAAACTATGGCGGAACACATAGCATAGAAACAAATACCCACGTAATCTAACATGAAACACATATGACGCCACACTGCAGACATGCTGTTAAACAAATGAGCCCAGGCACTGAAGGCGAAAATTACCACCAAGCTCAGCTGGTAAAGAGCAAGGGGTCCCAGGGTGGACCAGGAGTGAGAACTGTAGAAATGACGTAGTCTCTGGTCATTCCAATAAAAATGAATGAAATATATAGCAGCTATGAGATGTGTCCAAATATTCAAAGTCTCGTTGGTGTATGATAGCGCACTCCTAACACAAGCTAAAGGAGACATTCCAAACGGCCGATATCCTTTGAGTATGAACCTCTCCTTCGCGTCTTCTGGTACTTCGGTCACATAGAGCCATCTCTCGTGCTTTTTTTCTGTCTCACTTTTCTGTTCACTCCCGCAGCAAAAACTGTTCAGTGTAGTCCAATCATGCATCTTTGTCGTGACTTTTGCCGATATTGACCCTAATAACAAATAAATAATATTGTGTTGTAATCAACTTCATAAATCAGTTATATATATATAAGTACGTATAGCTTGATCATATATAGAGTTTATTATGAGGAAAGAGAATCTCTTTCCTCATAATCTCAGATAACGCAATACAGCTAAAGTTAAGGAAAGTATAAAAATAAAATGAATGGGGTTTTAGGTCACCTTTGTGCACATGTAGGCTAAACTGGGCAAGGGAAACATCCTGAGGATGGTGCGATAAATAAAATGGCATTGCCCTCCAAATACAGAAATCGAAATTCGAGCCCTGACGGTCTAGTTTTTTTATCATTACAGCCATTAAACCACGATATGTTCGCAATAATTTTCTGCTGTCGCCATGTCCTGATGTATTTAGGACCATAACATATAATGTTGTTAATAGGATTCACGGTTATGATTCATGATAGATGATCCTTTGATATGTCTTTATGTATGTTATATTTGTACATTTAACGACACAGTTCAAACACAACCCTGCATAATGTTTTCCATGTACATTGAATTCATCAACTAGGGCAATTCTCAACCAATTTTCATGAAATAATGGCACACTATATTGTCGATCCCCTTCGCGACTACTCTGAAAATTTCGCAAAGTTGTGATAAGCATGTCAGAAGTTAGACCAGTCGACATGTAATGAAAATGAGACGAAGCTAATGGGTTTATAGATGGCAACCTTCTTATTTATTTTGCTCAATATTAAATAGACTAACTTTTAAACCATAAAATATTTTTCAAAACAATTTTCACAATCAATAGAGAATAGTGCTTGTAAAATTTGGTTGAGAATCGACTGGGAAATCTGCGAAAATCATTCACCACCATCAATGTGAATCCGACTATGGCATTCAAACATTTTTCTCATACATAATTATGTGGTTAATTCCCCTATGTAAAGATAGGCATTAAATTCTTACATTTCAAGAAACAGTTGCAAAACATCCTCACAAAATATATACATGATATATGTATGATAGCAGCCTGACATTATCGTTGTACATCGGTATGTGTTTATATGCCATGCTTGATGAACAATGTGCAGCGAGCCGTTTAACCGTTTATCGCAGTGTAAACCTAAAAGACAGTAACAGTTTACTTTTCATACTATCCAAGTAAAGGCGTTACTACCTTGCCATTACTAAGCCCTGTATTTGGATGCACCAGTAACCCATTAAACTCGACTCGGTGCTGTTTTAATGTTGGGCCAACGTGTCTTGCTTACCGGAATGGTAATCAGTGTGGACGTGTTGACAGTAATGGCCTCATCATATAATAATTTATACATGTGTGGTACAGCTATTAACCTTTGTCCTGCTGAATTGCTTCAATTGTATTTTTCGTCATTTGAAGCTGGAATTGCTAACGCAATTCCCAGCTTCAAATGACGAAAAATATTACGATTTATGAAAAATAGACATGTCTAAAATTAAATTATTGGATCAACAAAGCGTCTATTAAAAACTATTTTATCAAAATTAGGTGATATTTTTATTGATCTAAAACATCCTTAACCCCGTATATATCCGGGCATAGCAGGACAAGGGTTAAGCGCATTAAACGTTAAGCCGCCAAGCGTGATTATAGTCGTTTTATGTCTATTTTATTACCTGTCACTGTTATTAAGAACGCATTTCTTTAAACATCAAGATTTGCAAATGTTTGGTCTCAAAATAAGCAAATATGACTAATGTTCACCCACGTATTGTTGTGGATCGCGGTAGCGAAACAAAACTTCAAGTGGGTGACAATTTTAATTTTTAATGTAGTGCTTTAAGAGTTCATATCGACTAAACTCTAAAATGAGAACCCCCGCTCTGTTATCAGGGAGACTAATAACAGAGAAACCATCATCACCATTGTACAAATTATTAATCTTCGAATTTGATTCAAGTATTTTATATTGATCAAAAAACATTGGCTTGAATTTAAAAACATCTTGAATTTAAAGAATCAGTAAATAATTGTAAATACCTTGAAATTGATAGCAGGGTAACGAAATAAGAGCAATCGTAAACGGGTGTTAGTGACTTATGTCTTGGCCAGAAAGATTGTAGTGGTCAACGATGCCGCCTGAAACGCCTGAAATGCCGGAGTTCACTTTTTCATTTGAATACCTAAGTTATGGGTCTACGGCAATTATAATTTTTTTAAATCTTTTAGTGCTGTGACCGAATTTAGACCTCAGATTCTGACGTCTCAGTGCTGAAAGGGTTAAAAAATATTTTTTGTTAAATTTTTGAATCACATGTATCAGACAGTTTAATTTGGCACTACATTTGATTATGTAAATACAGTTTCACGGGTTGAAATAACGATTTTATCATTTTTGTATACATAAAACACACAAAAAAGTCCGAAAATGGTGGTTCACCTTGCAGACAAATATCACAGCAAACAGGAAACAATATGAGTCGATGTGAACCCCAAGGTGTCATTTAATCCAGAGGCGAAGCAGTGTGATACACTGGTAGGGATAACAATGTGGAAAACTGGTTTAAAAATAACCCTTAAAACGCTCACTTAAATAACGTTTGATTTGAGATCAAGCATTGGCAAATCTTGATATTTGAACAATCATTTTGTTCCCAATAACTGTGATTTAACTTTCAGATAAAAACAGATTAAAACAACTATAGTCGTTTTAAGTGGTAACAAATTGTGATAAAATAACAGTGGTATGAACCAAAGTGTAAAAAAAGGCTCTATATATAATACATTGTCTGAACGAACACTTCCCAGCAAACACAAAACAACAATAGTAGTAATGACAATAATACAAATTATATCGCGCACACATCCAGCATGTGGCTGCCCAAGGCGCCTTACAAAGTATATGTATACATCTAGACATAAGCACGTTGGATGAGATGAGTTTTAAGCTGACTTAGATGTTCCAAGAGTGTCATGTTCTTATTGACAGAGGCGAAGCATTCTATAAAACATGGCTTGCTTTTAAGAAGGACCGATCACCAACAGTCACATACATATCACATATGTCGGTTTGATAATCTTAAATTTCTGCCTGGGCTTTATGGGTGTATGGGTTTATCAATTCGGGAGATATTTGTATAACATTTGTATAACATTTGTACACGGCTGGGCTGACGTTGTACAAATGTTATACACATATTTCGTGTTTGCTTGTATGTATTTTGATCACATTTAAACTATACATTACCCTGTACACAAAGTGGTGTTTTGTATTGGAAGTAGTATTGTAGTTTTTTGTCAACCTTGACATATTGGTCATTTTAATTCTTTATTTTTTTGTACGTTTTCTTATGCGGCGCGAATCGGTTATACGTTCGGTTGTCCCACGAATTTGAACAGTTTGGGTCACTGCATATGTGTGCACCATGGAAAGATATCGGCCGCAGTGGGATTCGAACCCGGTACCCCGGACTCTGAGTCAACCACGCTACCAATGAGCTATCCTGGCGCCACATATGTATATTCCCAATTGTTTTGTTTGCTTATCACGGTTATTATCGTTTTTGTTTGGTTTTAATTGTCGATCAAATCACTGATATTGGGAACAAAATGTTTGTTTAAACATCATGATTTTCAAAGTATGAGTAAATTCCACCCACTTGAAGTTGTGGGTCGCGGTAGAGAGACACAACTTCAAGTGGACGAAAATTTAAATAAATTAAATTAGCAGGATGAGGGTTAATCATATCAAGCCTGAATTTATCATTGTCATCTTCTTCCACTACAAGTCGCGAATTGCTGTCGCAATTCTCGACTTGTAGTGGAAGAAGATGATTTGAAGTGGGTGACAAAGTAAAGAAAATTGCCATGTATTGGTAAACCAGTTTCATGGAAATTTTCGTTCTAAAACCCTTAGTTGTGGGAAAATTAAGTATGTTTTTAGGGATTTAAAACGATGCTTTAATGCATCATGTGGGCTTAAAGGGTTAAGACATCAATTAATTTCATGAAATAATCCCCATTGTTTGTATTATTTCGCTGTTTTTCTAATGTGGGAATAATATGGCTGCTGTATGTTTCTGATGTATACAATAGTATGGTTGGCAACATTCATTTGAATATCAGTCGGCGCTGCTTTTCATGTTATTATGAAAGTATCGCGACATGATGAAACTAGGTCTTATCAATTTTTGTCTTATCAACTGTCTCACGTTCACAAGCATATGTATTACTCATTTACCTAATTTAACATAGAAAACCGTATCAAAATTTGAATAAACACCACGCCGTTTCAGGTGAGATTAATTGCACTTCATCAAAAATCATTAAAAACACATTATAAAAGACTAACCTGTGTTCACGCATCGGTTTTCGATACCACTTCTACACAGGGTGCTGTTGTTTTCGATGCCCCTTCTATACTGGGTGTTGTTGTTTTTCGATTTATTCTCAATATACTCGTTCAGTATAGGAATACACAAGGAATATTGCGATGTCAATAAATTTATTTCTAAGATCACAAGGTCGGTACGGCTTACTAGTCTTTCATCAAGTCACAATCGTACATATTGCTGGTCAGTATCTGAGCAGTATGTGGGGCTTTAATATTATAAACTGTTCTTGGTGAAATGTGTCCGAAACAATGTTAAGCGAGGCTTGACCAAAGGACACCCCTGCTGGGTTAATTTTGGTCCAACGTCAGCCACGCTGGCCAAGCATTAAAACAACATCGTTTCAGAGACAGGTAATCACTGTATAGCGCTCGCAATAGCTCAACCTGAACAATCCCCTCCCACATCCCCAGCATTAGTTTAATGTAAGTCACGTATTCCTTATTTTGGCGCAGATTCATAATTATGAGTGAGTGAGTAAGTGAGTGAGTGAGTAAGTGAGTGAGTGAGTGAGTGAGTGAGTGAGTGAGTGAGTGAGTGAGTGAGTGAGTGAGTGAGTGAGCGAGCGAGCGAGTGAGAGAGTGAGTGAGTGAGTGAGTGAGTGAGTGAGTGAGTGAGTGAGTGAGTGAGTGAGTGAGTGAGTGAGTGAGTGAGTGAGTGAGTGAGTGAGTGAGTGAGTGAGTGAGTGAGTGAGTGAGTGAGTGAGTGAGTGAGTGAGTGAGTGAGTGAGTGAGTGAGTGAGTGAGTGAGTGAGTGAGTGAGTGAGTGAGTGAGTGAGTGAGTGAGTGAGGGAGCGAGCGAGCGAGCGAGCGAGCGAGCGAGCGAGCGAGCGAGTGAGTGAGTGAGTGAGTGAGTGAGTGAGTGAGTGAGTGAGTGAGTGAGTGAGTGAGTGAGTGAGTGAGTGAGTGAGTGAGTGAGTGAGTGAGTGAGTGAGTGAGTGAGTGAGTGAGTGAGTGAGTGAGTGAGTGAGTGAGTGAGTGAGTGAGTGAGTGAGTGAGTGAGTGAGTGAGTGAGTGAGTGAGTGAGTGAGTGAGTGAGTGAGTGAGTGAGTGAGTGAGTGAGTGAGTGAGTGAGTGAGTGAGTGAGTGAGTGAGTGAGTGAGTGAGTGAGTGAGTGAGTGAGTGAGTGAGTGAGAAAATTCACCAATTTATATCCAATTTATATGGGTTAAGTTATTTTCTATCAAAGACGTGTAATTAAATGAATACTGCAGTATACTATGCAGTAATAGTGGTCAGATGATGTACCAATTGCCACTAAGGGTTAACAGGGCAAATCATAACTAGACATGAATTGTGACTTTTCAAGTAACAATAATATTTGGGCTAGGTTTTATGAGTTTTCGTGGTGGCCATTTTGAATTTGGTTGGGTTATTTTTATTATGACAGATTGATTGGAATTTCGCGTTGGAGTTTTTTGGCAGCCATTCTGAACTCTAATTTTAGACTTCGGACTTCAGGCTGCGAATTTCAGAAGTCCCCACTGAGCTTTTGCAGTTTTAAATAGATATATAAGTGTTTGTCAAATGGAATCGCATTCAGGGTGCACAGTACACACATTGACTTGCCTCTCTGTTGATTTTTTGTTGTATCACTATCCGCGACGCTAGCCCAACATTAAAACAACAGTGATTCAACGTTTTGCGTTTAAAAAGAATTGCAACTGTTATTTTTTTGTAGCATTTGAAGATTTTCAACTGTCCATACCAAATACATGGTATTGCGCAGTAAGGCTTATTTTATATTTTTCAGTCCAGTTTAAAAAACTGATATATTTAGATCTAAATAGCAGTGGCGTAAACAGAAGTGGGTTCTATGTTAATATGGCATCCAAAATTTCTAGAGGGTACGGTCGACGCCATGCCCCCATGAACAACTCCCCCCCCCCCCCCCACAGTAACTCCACTAAATACTCGTTAGCTCGTTAGCTCGAGATGATTGATTAGGTTGTTTTGCCAGTTAAAGTTATTATCTGGTGCGCGGGCACGAGATTTCACCTGCGTAGAATGTCATCTATACAATTTGAAGGCGGCGGTAATATTTATTAGTAAAAGTAAATCACATTAGAAATAGATCATGTATTTGAATCTGTAACAAATGATAACCGGCGTGTTTCTCTTTTGTGAAAAATGTATATAGCATATGGCAGTATATGGCAGTATATGGCAGTGTATGGTCGGGGGACGACATTCTAATATAAGCAAATGGAATTTTAATGTCAGGATATCACATTTGACTGTCAGGCTACGATATTATAAAGGCAATATGTGGAATTATATTATCAGGTTTAACGTTTCGATATGGCAATAATATTGCAGGAGATTGCACTAAATAGGATATGGCATTGTAATATCAGGATATGCCACTTTAATGTCACAATATAGTCTTATATCATCAGATCATACCATTTTCGATATCATGTTAATGATATGACCTTCTATTTTCATTATGTGGCATATTAATGTCAGTATACAGCATTATAATATCAGTAGCCTATCTGGCAGCCTAATGACACAATATGGCCTCCTAATAGAAGGATGTGGCATTATAATATCAAGATCTGGCATATTAATTTGCCAATATAGCATTGTAATATAAGGACATGGCAGTATGGCGTCACCATGTGGCATTTTCGGGATACGGCAGTATAAAGCCAGAAAATAGCATTTTATTTTTTTCAGAATATGGCGTGTATCGTTAGGACATGGTATTATGTGACTCATCACTTTAAAATCCGACGGGTCAGGCTGCGCTAACAACAGGTTAAATTCGTCAAACCCTGCAATTGGAAATGAAATGAAATGAATCGGGCTTTAGACCACCTTTGTGCACATAAAAGCTAAACTGGGCCAGGAGAAGATCCTGAGGATGGAGAGATGATTGAGATGACACTGTCCTCCAGACACAGGATTCGAAATTCGAGCCCTGGCGGTCTGAGGCCAAGCACCCTACCTCTCGGTCACGGAGGCTCCCCACAATACTGACTTTGACACGTGGATGGGGAAGAAACATTTTTTGTTTCTTTTAAACCGCCGAGACCAGGAACCGAACCCCGAACTCTGACGTGAAAGGCAGCGGTGCTAACCACTACCCTAGGGCCTCCGCCCACCCTATAATTGGAATGTTGATGCCTAGCGGCCTTTAACGCCATGTGATATGTGTGTCACAATAACCATGATAATTCATTTTTACTAGTAAATAACAATATTCTGGTCAGGGACTTCTACTGCGTCACAATAAATCGGTAGGATTAATACAATATGAGTGATATAATGTTCTAAGGGAATAATTTGACATTAATACTATTAGAAATACCGTACGGTTTCTGAATTTAATAGTACTCGTGGTACTTCTGAACAAATCCACTCAAACTGATAATTTGAAAAAATGACCTAGAATGGTGACCGCATAACAAGCAACACATGGTTTCCACCCCCTACCACCCATGTGTAGTATTACTTTTTTTTTGAGAGAGACATCACACGTGACAGAATAACTTTGTTAGAGCGTGTGGTTGATCTTGGATATGTATTAAGGCAAGAACTGATATTATTCCTTCTCGTACCTCAAATCCTGGGTAAACACACAATAAATTAATTAATTATTTTCAAATTGTAAAAGTGAGGAAGTGCATGGAGTGTACCCTTGGTTTTTCGAAAAATGGCGTTACCGTGATGACGGCCATCTTGAATTAAAGACAGACGCAAGGTAGATTTTAAGGATGTTTCAGCAGTCGTACGGGTAGAAGCCCCGCTATAACTCCTGAAAAAATACAGTTTTTAGTATATTCGGTTACGTAAATTAACCATTTCTTTGCTCAAGTTTGATTTTTTTTGGTTTAATCTATCACAGAATCCAATGGTTCCATTTTGTCAACAAGATCCTTTTCAGCAGATTTCAAATAACAAGATTAACACATAGCTCCCCCCCCCCCCCCAGAACAGCGAAACAACAGTGAGTATAACAGCCGTTCTATCTATTACTTATAGATACACAAGTAATGAGGTAATTTATTGTATGACAGTCAATTGAAAATGTTTTTGTTGCCTTCAAATCGTATTAGACATAACACTAATGCTATTGCACTAATTGACGGATCCAAGATTTGACTGACAGGAGGCGCCTATCATATATCTGACTCAGTCAGCCTCCTTGTATTACTGTCTAGAGGGGTCGGAGGCATGCCTTTCGAGAAATTGTTAAATTTAATTAAGACTTATATATTAATGTATTCTAGAGCATATTTCGCCCTAATAAGGCATTTTTTGTTATATTGGGGACATTGAACAGAGGGCATGGGTGACAGATTCAGCAAACAGAGCCAATGTTGCATTAACGTTGACCCACCGTCTTTGTCGCTGGTCCAACATTAAGGCGACATTGGGTCAACGTGTTGTGTATACTGGGGTATGCTCAGCGAGTCGTGAAGATCCACCTAGTGATAAATGGTGGATGAATCAAAGGTAAGCTTCATAAATACGAAAAACTATGACGTCATAAAAGAGCACTGTATTCACCATATGATTATTTTGACGTTACTACCGCTAGCTCACGCAAATGTAGAGATTAATACCTTTCCAATGATATATTACAAGGGTTTCCGTAAGCAGAATTAAAGATATAACACACAACTTTATTCTCTACAATATTTCGCGTGCCTATTTTTCTAAAACAATATATTCACTTGTATCAAAGACTTTTATGTAATTTTATGGTCATTAAATGTGAATTTACGACATAATGAATATATACAACTATTACCAGGTGTGCGTAGTACGTGCTGACACATCAAGAGTCGACACCGCATCATACTAATACTGAATTAATTAATTAATTAATTAATTAATTAATAATTAATTTATAATTAATTAATTAATTAATTAATTAATTAATTAATTAATTAATTAATCAATTAATTAATTAATTAATTAATTAATTAATTAATTAATTAATTAATTAATTAATTAATTAATTAATTAATTAATTAATTAATTAATTAATTAATTAAACAAACAAACAAACAAACCAACAAACAAACAAACAAACAAACAAACAAACAAACAAACAAACAAACAAACAAACAAGCACGCACGCACGCACGCACGCACGAAAGCAAGCAAGCAAGCAAGCGAGCAGCAAGCGAGCAAGCGAACAAACGAACAAGCGAACAAACAAACGACCGTCCGTTGGATAAATGGATAAATAAATAAAATAATGAATGAAAGAATGAATGAATGAATGATTGAATAAAAGAATGAATGAATAAATGAATAAATGAATAAATGAATAAATGAATAAATGAATAAATGAATAAATGAATAAATGAATGAATAAATGAATTAATGAATGAATAAATGAATGAATGAATGAATGAATGAACGAACGAACGAACGAACGAATGAATAAATGAATGAATGAATGAATGAATGAATGAATGAATGAATGAATGAATGAATGAATGATTGAATGAATGAATGAATGAATGAATAAATGAAGGAATGGATGAGTGAATGAATGAATGAATGAATAAATGAATGAATGAATGAATGAATGAATGAATGAATGAATGAATGAATGAATGAATGAATGAATGAATGAATGATTGAAGGAATGAATGAATGAAGGAATGAAGGAATGAATGAAGGAATGAATGAGCGTCAGTAAATAACTATTTCACGTATTCTGCTGCAATGATCCTTCACTGGCTGTAAGTGCAACATGCGAAACACGCAAACTTACGGGGCTGGATAACAAAACCCCGCATCGCGAAGAATGGGGCGCACTATCCGAATGAAAAAATCCTCGAACCATACCGAATCATACTAGTCTAGTAGGAAGAAGGGGGTACCATGCACCCCCCGGAAATCAATTTCTAATTGATGTTTCTAGATTGGGAAATTACTATAGAAAACGAAAACATACCGTTTTTATGCAAATTAGTGACGCCATTACTGGAAAATGTATATTTCGCCATATCTCAGCTAATAGTGCACATAGCTCAACAATTAAGGTGTCTAATCCCATGTTTTGAGGGTCCAAGAGCATTATGAAACTTTTATTGAAGTGATCAGATGTGTCTAACTCATGTTATTGCGCAAAATATTGCCGCCATTTTCTTGCTTTCGTCCATGCGCTTGATCTTTGTCGAAGAACTGAATGGCTATGATAAATCAGAACTATCAAGCTGAGAAACTGCTGAAACAGCTACAGAATAACCCAATAAAAAAATCATTTCAAATTCAAGAAATTCCCAAAGAGCACACATGTTGCCATTTCATTCTGGCTTCTGAACAGTTCAGTTATCGTTCTTGCTGATGCTCTTGCACAAGCATGGAAGTGCGGATCAGTACCAGAACGCCATTGTCCTTTTTGCCGTAACATTCTGTGGGCTTTCACAAGACTAATGGTGGCCACTAAGACAATATGGAACTCAATTTTGAAGATCAACATCACTTCCTCACAGGGAAAGGTAATCACTTAAAATCACATTCACACTATATTCATTGTTTTTCAAATGGCAAGCTGTGTCAACCTGTGTTACTATGTGAATCATCTCAAGTCATCCAGTACCAGGAGCAAAGCAACCTGGCATCCCCGCTCGTAGTGAAGTCTAAGTGAACCAATGGACTTGGAAGAGCTCATGACTTATGGCTGTAGCCTACCTCCTTGGCTTGGGTCACCAAATGGCTTTTCCTCGAAAATCAACAAAGTTACCTTCCTTGACTAGGCCCTACCTTCTGGAGACACTACCCCAGACAATCTGCCATACCTCAAAGAGTTGACGATTTGTTCATACAGGATGGCATGGCCCTGCTACATACCATTACCAACCTTCCCCCGACCTATTGTGAGATATGAATACAGATACTCGATCAGGCTGCGATCTCAACTGACAGTTATCATCCTGGGTCTATCAAAGCGCAGGAGAGGTTGAGACGTAGCAGCCCAGAGATAATTCCAGTTATGCTGTATGGCGTGGTAAGCAGGCCGCTTCCAGGCTGGACAGCACAAATATGGCAGTCCTCATTGTGGAGAGTAGAATTCATCAATTTGTTACAACAGATAGCTAGGTAAGATTGTGCTATGTTACTGGTCTTGCCACTGCATTGTCTATTCCCATAATACTTTGTTTTAATCATGCCAAGTGTTTCAATTTATCAAAACACAGGTGGAGGTGCAGTACCAGACATATTTGTGATTCTACTGCATCATGCCCATTCAATCAATATGACTGTGTGACACAGGATCTAGAAAGCACAGACAGATTGTCAACATACAATTACCTGACGTGGCTGAGTCTCTCGGAGAAGACTATTAACGTACTGTGCCACTCCCCTCGGCTAATGTGTCTTTAGTGGAGAGGCTTGACGTCAAATGTCAAGCCTCAGGTAATGAAACAGCTGGAGCAGTTGGCATACGTATCTGGTGTACAAACACATTAGTAAATCTTCTGTGAAAGCCGTCCATGTCAAGCTGCCCCACAAGATGGTGAGAGAAGAAAAGAAGCTAATTTTCAAGTCCAGAGTCGACCTGTCTCGCCTTCCCCGTATCAGTCTGCTTTGGAGCCACACATCCAGCATGTGAACCACCGGGTTGCTTCGTGCATGTACGAGGAGCAACAGGGGTGGATGAAGACTGACCTAGGAGTCTTGTAACCACTGTCATCATGTTGTCTTGTCCTGTCAACCTCGCTGGTTGATCGATCTCCTGGATGCTGATGATCGGGAAGGAGGTGACCAGGTTGATGATGAAGAATACGATGACAATTATGAGTTTCGATGAAAGTGATGAGTGATGAGTGAATGGTTGGACCTGAACCCTTCAGAATCATCTTGTGTGTCCTAACTGTTCTGTTGCAAGTACAGCATGCTCTAGCATACATTCTAGCATACATTCTATATATCAATATACTCAACGGTCAAAGCAGGTTCGTCAACAGGGAGCCGGGCTGCTGATGAGCTAGGGTGGAAAAGTCAGATCAAAGTGGTGAGATTTAAGTAATTTCCGGAATGGTAAAATTATTTCGGCATTGCGTATTGGCACAGGCACAGTTCCATAAGGCTGGGCCAGATATAAAGAAAGCTCTTGACCAAGTCTTAGTTTTTAAACGATGACCGACAATTCGATTTGAAATTGTAGTGTAGATATTTTGAGCATTTCGGACAAACAAGTAAGTCAGCCAGATATGCAGGCTGGTTGTCTTTTAGGGTTTGGAAAGTTATTGTGCATATTCTAAAATTAATGCGAAATTTGACAGGAAGCCAATGTAATCGTTTTAGAATAGGAACGGAACGGAACTAAAACGTGAGGGCCCTGGTTACTACTCTTGCAAGGCAGTTCTGAACACGTTTTTATCTAGCGATATCTTTTTCTGGCATATTTTGGAAAAGTGAGTTACAATAATCTAACTTGCTACTGAACAGTGCCACTGCAATTTGCTTGGAAAGGACAGACTTTTTCGAATTCGACGCAGGTCACGGATATGATACAAGCATGCCCTACATGTTCAGGATATTTTTTTGTGATATGTTTTTTTCGGAAATCCGGGCTACTGTCGAATACTACACCAAGATTTTTGGCTGATGCAGATGGATTTGTGTCATGACCTAGATTAAAGCATGGGTATTATTTAAAAAAAATTCTCACAGACGTTTGGTCCCAATGTGAAGAGAGTCTGTCTTAATAGGATTAGGCTTCAGCTTAGACCCTGTCGTCCAGGCCGACAGGGCCATTACACAATGTTGCAACTTCTCAATAGATTCCTTAGCGTTGGAAACGGATAGGGACATGCAAATTTGAGTATCATCGGTATAAAGATGGTGGTTTATGTCAAAACTGGGGATACTAGTGCTGAGTGGTGTAGTGTATAGGATCAAAAGCACTGGTCCCAGCACAGAGCCCTGTGGAACTCCATATGAGAGTGTGACTTTATCTGACAGACTGTGTCTATTTTTTGTGGATTGGTGCCTATTATGCAAGTAAGAAGAAAACCGAATTTGACCCTGCCCAGGTGTAGATATTCCATACCAATCTGAAAGTCTATTTGGTAATGTAGCATGGTCAATGGTGTCGAAAGCGACCGACAAGTCCAGCAAGGTCAGAGCTGTAACTTCACCCTTGTCCCTACTAATAATGATATCGTTATGTATTTTAAGTAGAGCTGATTATGTAGAATGATGTTTCCTGTATACTGACTGTAATGGATTAGATAGATGGTTATCTTTTTGATATGAGCTTGCAGCCGATCGGCTGCTACCTTTTCTAATATTTTGGTCATGAAACTCAAGTAGGATACAGGCCTGTAAATTTTCAGTTCGTTTAGGAAGAGATGTTTTTTTAAGTAGTGGTCTCTTATTTTTTAGGAAATATACTTGTGTCCATTGAAATGTTAATTATATTAATTTTTCAACACGCTTGTAGGAATGGGTTCAAGATCACATGATCTTGACGATGAGCTCAAAATAAGCTTTTTAATTTCATCTTCTCCCACACGCTCAAAAGAGTTCATTTTGAGTCTAATTAATTTTCTGGTTTTTGCACTGATGGAATATTATGTAATTTATCTGGAAATTTGGAACGGATAGTTGCAATTTTATCCACAAACTCTTTAGAAAAATGTATAGTGTTAATATGTGGCAGAACGTGCCAGTATACATTCTATGATACAATCTAAAACATTTTCATGTATTGCGACACATCATAGTGTTATTATGTGCTAGAAGTAGAACATAGTAATGTGCATCCTAGCATACATTCTACAACATGTCGTGTACTAGGACATAGTGTTACTATGTTATGGTGTAAGTTTATGGAACCTTCAGAAATACATTAGGTATAAATATATAGCGTGTGCAGTTATCAGTTTTTATACGCTAATTATGGCACTAATGTGCATACTATCACATGCCTCGTACATATCTGACCTCTTGAATATTAATATTGTTATGTTCGTTGAGCATCAGAACATACGTCTAGACTCTTTATGTCAGCATAATAAATGAATGAATGAAATGAATGATTATAGGCCTAATGCAGTTATCATTGGTATCCGCGGAGATATGGGGAAATTTTTCGCTAATGGCGGCGATTCTTGGCACGCTATCATCTTTTAGACACATCTGATCACTTCAAGAATAGTTTTATAATGATCTTAGACCCTCAAAACATGGGCTCAGACACCTTAATTGTTGAGCTATGAGCACTATTGGCTGAGATATGGCGAAATATACATTTTCCAGTAATGGCGTCACTAATTTGCATAAAAATGGTATGTGGGACATTTTGTCAACTTTTTAACATAGCAAATCGTTTTCTATGGTATTTTTCCAATCTAGAAACATCAATTAGAAATTGATTTCCGGGGGGTGCACGATACCCCCTTCTTCCTACTAGACTATATACGCATTATTTTACATTTCTTTACGAATCAGCCATTCGTGGCGGTTCGGGGCTGGAGATACGTACTAGCCGACAGGCATCCGATCCGCTGCCGTACCTTACGAAAGTACCCCCGCATCATTACATATCATTACATATCCATGCCGTATGGGCCAAACCTTACGAATAAATTCGCCATACCTCACGTATGCCTTTACCATGTTTAAGTACCAACCGTACACAGCTGCCCAAAAGAACTATACAGTATTAATGGCGATACGCACGCCACGATCAAAGTAACCGTGCAATCCGAACACGAGCCGTATCAGTCGAATGGCGATACGTTCGATACGAATCCATTACGTATCATACAAACTACATTACGTACCCTCCAGTACCGTCCGTACAAAACGTACTGTTAGGGAGCCTGAGCCATTTGGGTATAAAAATCGCCGAATCAGCCATTCCTCACCGTATTTTATGATTACTATGAAAAATGGCATACACCTTGACCAGAGAAACCGAAATGACTGTAGCAGGCATGGGGCTAGTTCTATGTGCAGCAGCAGCCGTGTTCTTTCGGTCTCTCTAGCGAAAACATGTTTACAAAAATCAATAAAACTGTTCGTTGTATGATATTTTTTATTATATTAATAACAAGGGGACTATTGTGCTCTAGCCCATCAAACACGACACATTGACTCAATGTTGTTTTAAAGATGTAAGAATGTTGCTGGTGGAATGACTTGAGCTGGCATCGTCAGATTTATTCTCATCAGAAACTGCAGGAGTAGGATGCTTGGGCTTGGACTATAGCTTCTTCTTTTTTGCTGGATTAGACTGACTAACCTCAATATCACTCCCTTCGGAATCATCATCAGGTGGAGGTGGAATACGTTTCTGAGTTGCCTTCTTCCTATTTGATACATTTTTTAGGCATATTTTCTTGTGTAGATAAACTGGATGTACTTGATGATGATCCGAGTGACGAATTCGTAAGTTTTCGATTGTTTTATACAGACCTTGCGCCCATCAGGGCCACGAATTGTTTGCATCTCGAGGATTGTGCGGGTGGTATGTTTCTTGATTCGGATCGTCTGTATCGCAGTTCGCTTCGTGCGCATCCCTGTTCGGGATGGTATGCATAGATTCGTATGGCATATAAACTGTACGGCTGATTCGGCATGCCCAGCATACGAATCAAGTCAGTACATTAGGTGCTGATACATATGTTTCGGATTACAATTCGGCTGATGTGGCTGTTGCGTAAACGTTACGGCCCATGCGTAGACGTCTACTAATCCGAACCCAACGAACTGCTACGCATTATCACGTATGCCTATCCGTACAATCCGAATTGAGATACGCACTGTACGAATCTCAAGCCGAATGAATTGATTTGGGCGGCTCGGCAAAATTTTCTGACATGTTAGAAAATGTCCCGAACCATCCTGTACCGTTCCATATCAGTCCAAATTGCCACACACCATACGCATGGTACGAATCAATTTCAACGAATTTCCCCGAATCAATTCGGGAAGGCGATTCGTAGAAATTCGGCTCCTGTTAGACAGGGGTATAAGGTCAAAAATATAATTGCAAAACGTATATTCGATCATACTGTTTGTGATTCATAAATATTTTTTTGGGCGATATGTTTGAGGGGTATTACCATGCATTCACTCATTATTAAAACCCTTCGTCCGCTAAGCAAAACTATAATCATTTGTAATCTGTTTCATTACCTTTTCAAATCACTGTTATTGAGAATGAAATGCGTGTTTAAACAATGTTTGGTCTCAAATGAAACGAATATAAGTAATTGTCAGCCACTTGAAGATGGTCGCGGTAACGAGACACAACTTCGTCATGGTCATTTGACTGAATATTTAGGTAAGATAACTTGCCCGGCCACTGGGTATATTATATTAACCATCATCCTTCTAAGTTACATTATTTAAATTTTATTGTATTAACCCTTATTCTTCTGAGTTCATTTATTTACATTTCTAGCCACTTGAAGGCGTGTCTCGCTGCCGCGACCCTCAACTTCACCATAGTTGAAAATCACTTATATTTTTTAAATATGAGCACAACTATTTGCAAATCTTATCTTAATGTTTAGACACACATTTCATTGCAAAAATAAAAGTGGTCGACTATAAAATAGGCTAAAAACGACAATAGTCGTGATTAGCAGGATAATACCTGTATTCCCTGGCTATTGCCTTTGGATCAGCAGCCAGAGTATATAAAAAAGACATTCATTTCATTTCATATGTGATTTCTCTGTAAAGGCCAACACGTGAGTCAGTCGGTGAGTACCACTTACTCCAGTGATACTCAGATGAGGATTGTTGTGACATCTTGGTATTTTACACAGGCACGTGTAAGATTGTGTCCTGTCCGGATCCACCAACGTGACTAGACACGTCCTGTTGTAGGATCCATCCGTACATCGGGAGAAATCACATCCTCCGATTATAAACCTAGCATCGTCTAAATCCTGTCTATCACATGGCTCATAAACGCCTGGTTTAACATCCCCTCAGCGCCCGTAGCTATGATGAAGCATAAACCGCATCTGGTCTCCACGGTTTATACAAAAACATTTAAGTCTTGTAAGGATTAAATTAGCAGAGTGTCAACGTCGGTCTGTTATGTTTTTGCTGGGACCTAGTGTCGTTTGCAGCAGAGTTGGTCACTGTGTCAGGATGTTCACTCTAAAGGATATATACTATCAATCATTAAACGTTACCCCAACATTGTGTTAATATTGTTCCTTCGTATGCAACGCAGGCTCAGCATTAAAAGAACGTTGGATCAATGTCTCGCATTTCTTGGTATGCTTCATTTTCCCCAGGATCATTAACCCTTGCAATGCCGAAATACTTGGAAACCGAAGTGTTTGTTTAACCCTTTAAGCCCTCACGATGCATTCAAGCATCATTTTAAATCCCTGAAAAAAAGCAGATTTAATTTACCTATAACCAAGGGTTTTAGATCGAAAATTTCCATGAAACTGGTTTACCAATATATGGCAATTTTCTTTATTTTTTAAACCACATCAAATCATCTTCTTCCACTGCAAGGCAAGAATTGCGACAGCCATTCGCGGCTTGTAGTGGATGAAGATGACAATGGTAAATTCCGGCTTGAAAGGGTCAATTTGAAATCACCACAAATGTCTTAGTCAGCTCTTTCCGCTTCATTTGAATACCTATGTTATCATGGTTATGGGGGTCTATGGCCATTATAAATATATTCTTTCAGCGCGGGGAACTGACGTCTGTGAACGTCAAATTCTGACGTCTTTGACGCAATTATTTAAAAAAACACTTCCATTGCGTTTATTGGCAGCTTTTACCTCTAGATGATCTTGAAACGTAAAAATAAATATTCCAATAAAGTCAGTAGCCTACGTGTATTCAAACTTGTTGAAAATTCAAAATGGTCGTTGGTCGCCATTTTGAAATTATGTAAATCACCCACTTTCACGTGGTCGAACTTTGGGATACTTTTTTCTGCGGATTCCCAAATGACGATATAAACCCCCCTAAAAAAAATTTCGTTGCAATTTTTTGAGGTCAGGCCATTTATTTTCTTATATTATCATGATTATAACCTGACTGAATGGATTGCCAACATATACAAATATGTCAGCCCAACGTTGGGCCAACCCACCATTTAGCAATGCTGTGCCGCAGTTATGTTGTTGTGTTTAGATGATTATAGAATTGTTGGGCCAGGTGTCAAATTATTAATCCATTGATGTAGCAACACGCGGAAGCCATGTGTGAAAGATGTGAAAGACTGATGTCTATAATGTGCAATAGTTAACTAGCCGCTTTATTTATTAGATCTATAATTTTTTAACAATTATCACGTGAAATTTTTTGTCTTTAACATTCTATAATCCCTTTTTGCCTTTTTAATAAATAAATACAATTTTAAATGATAATTCCTTAACCGAGTTAGCGTGAGTATAGCCATTTTTATTGTTTGATTAGCATGATTAACATATCATTGGGAATGCAATAAGTGTTTGAATGTCCATATTTGAAAATGCTCGGTGTTAAATTAAACAAAAATGATTTATGTTTAAAATGTTTACATTTGCGCTTTAAGGGTTAATATGAAAGTCACAGACTTCCTTAATGTCTAGTGTCAAAATTATTTTAAACGAAGGCTTAGATATTTTATTTATTATTCTATATTATATTTTTTAAACGAGGGCTTAGATATTTCTATATATCATGTTTATTATTCTATATTATATTTTTTAGATATTTCAATAGATTATTCCATGTTATTTTTTTTCCATAGTGTTATCATATTATCAAGATAAACGATTTTTTTTAATTTAGAGCACACGTCCAAAGCTCCTTTAGATAATATCATATTCTTCATGTGTTTGATTGGCTAGTGGTAGTGAATTGAAGTTCCATGCTTTTAAGTCGTTTTCAGACCTTACAAAATGATTTGCAATAGTTTCATTAAACATATAGAAGTCTATTAAACAAATAAAATTATCAGGGTAGACCTTGTTTAAGCGACTTGGCCGTACCGCTGCCGCTATGCTCCACCACCCATCTCCCCACTCACTTACTATGGGGCGCGTCTGATCGGGCTCACACCTGTCATCACTCATCTAGCTTAACCATATTACCACGTCTAATCGGTAAACCCCTGATCGAGATGACACCTCGATAGAGAGATGTATAGTTATTGACATAGTACAAAATATAAGACAAAAGTATGTGCCATTTTGTGAAATGTGATTATATCAAGATAAAATCAATCATTGATACGTGATTGAACTATAAAGTGAATCACAAATAATTACACGAATACGTTGACCTAGGAATGTTTTGATGTTTGTTCAACGTCGAAGACGGAGAACATTAACCCTTCAAGCCCTCACGATGCATTAAAGCATCATTTTACATCCCTGAAAACATCCTTAATTTTGCTAAAACTAAGGGGTTTTAGAAGGAAAATATCCATGAGACTTGTACCAATACATGGCAATTTTCTTTTTTTTTTTCACTCACTTCAAGTCATCTTCATCCACTACAAGTCAAGAATTGCGACAGCAATTCGCGGCTTGTTGTGGATGAAGATGACAATGGTAAAGTCAGGCTTAAAATGGTTAAAAGAGCATTGGGTCAATGTATTGTATTTGCTTTTTAAATGTAATTCCTTACCCAAAACAACGAGAACAAATGCAGTGTAAGGCTTCATCGCTGTCTCTGATTGACGTCACCTGACTGGGAAATGGGCGTATATTATAACGTTATACTGCTATATTACACATTGCAATTAACCCTTTCAATGCGTGAACTGACTTTAGACGTCAGAATCTGACGTCTATAGGCCGTGGACCCATATAATATTGGTCTTCAAATGAATTTAGACATTTACGATGATTTCAAATTGATTTTTTTTTATCTTGGTTCAGCTGGGTTAAGATGCATCCCAACAGATATAAGATCCTATCCCCATAATGAATTTATGCTGGGCCAGCGTTGGAGACTGCAGGCCAGCATTAAATCAGCACAGGGGCGACGACTCATTGTCGCCAGGATAATTAACGCTTAGGAATACAGTAGACCTGCACATCCTACATACAAACTAATGATCGCCAAATGGAATTGTCAGACTGAAACCTGTTATAAGTATCGTAACTGTCAATAAATAATCACAAATTAAATTGGTCTTATCGTAGGCCAATACTGGTAAATTTATAATTATATGAACAGATATCGGCACACACATCACTCATCTAGCTTAACCATATTATTGTGAGCAAGGCTTTTAAGCATGATTTTGCCTCACATGAAATCTATTAAGAGCGCCCTAAGAGGTTGTTAAAAAGACAATAATTGTGTGCTTGTAACTGCTTTGGTGTGCTCGCTTGGTGTTCCGATTTGTTTTATTTTTTTTGTTTGGTATGCTATGCCTGCTTGGTGGATTGTTTGGTGTGTTTTTTTAGTATGTTAGTTTAGTGTGATAGTTTAGTGTGTTGGTGTGATGTGCTAGATTGGTGTACTGTTTTAAAGTGCTGATATTGTGTGTCTGTTTGGTGTGGTGGTTCGGAGCATGGTGACTTGATACAACACCGCCCGCAGCGCGGCAGTTGTGTTTATATACTAATTAAGAGGTGTGGACACTAATTTGACCAAAAAATATCACTTATATAACATATACCATTATGATCAGCGTTATTCAAAGACAATATAATATCATTTTTGAAAGCAATTTTCATCGAATATTGGGGACCCATCCGTTCGTCAGTGTAGCCATCTTATTTAGCAGACGAGCTCCAGTCGGTACTGAGAAAAATATTCTGAGGCATCATCGTATACATTTGTATGTGTAAGAACAGTTTGTACAACATGATTACCTGCGAGAGAGCTATTGAAATGTGTGATGTGATACCTGACGTTTCAGTCGATATCCCAAGTGATTTAATTTTAGTTAAAAAGGAACCAACAGAAAACTTTTAGGTATCACATCACACATTTCAATAGCTCTCTCGCAGGTAATAATGCTGTAAAAACTGTTCTTACACATACAAATGTACACGATGATACCTCAGCATATTTTTCTCAGTACCGACTGTAGCCTGAACCCTGATATTGGGCCAGATACTTGGCTCCATTTTACATTCTCCACATTCTTTCACCAGTAGAAATTCCTACCGGTTCACCTGGCCTATATACGTCACGGACACGTGAGGGTCACAGAGCTATTTAGAGTGATAATGAAAGTACGATCGGTGATGCAGAGCCTCACCTGGAAATGGTCAACCCAGCAAAAACGATACGCTGAAACAATACTAGACCGTCGTCTTGGACGCTGGCTCAACATTAAAAAACAGCATTGTTTCAATGTAACGTGTTTCCTGGGAATTGTATAAATTGATTATGTATATATTTGTAAGAAAACTAGTGTGGTATGCATAACTAATCGTACTTGTTTATATCGACAGTTAAAAGAAATACGTCGGGGAATCCCTAAACTCAATCGGCCAATGGGACTGCAACCTTCAAGCCACACCCCCAAATTAAATCAAATTGAGGCTGGCCAATCACAACCTAACAACCAGAGCCATGTTTCTGGCCCAATATGTAATCACAAGGCCAGTGGTCAGGCTATACCGACTGGAGCTCGTCTGCTAAATAAGATGGCTACACTGACGAGCGGATGGGTCCGCAAAATTCGATGAAAATTTCTTTCAAAATGTAACTTCGGCTGACTGACCATATTGGGGCTGATCCCCTTGACATCCTATATATCCTACAAGATATCATTCAATTAATTGTTATTTAAATATTTGTTTGTTTTTAAATGTTATTGCTTTTTCATGTTTTAATTACAAGTCGCTAAAATAGCTAAAGTTAGCTTATGTTTTCTCATTGTATACGCTAGCGTATATAAATACATATTATCTTATCTAAATCCACGCACTGTTCAAAGGGTTCAGCTATGCTAGCACGACACATTCATCGAATGGTGGTACAATAATAATAATATGATAATAATGATTTATTCGTACTTTGTGTACAATAAAACATACAATACAAAAAGTCAAGTCATCTGATGCAGAGTTTTACTGGACCAGCGTCGGATGGAAAAATATAGTACAGCGGCATAGCAAAATAATTGTGCATTTTGTGAAGAAAGCACCAAATTTGGCAGATTTATACAATATTTTATCAGGAACATTTTAAGATTTGGAGCCACGCAAAATTCACACCGGGTGGCCGCCATATTGGATTTCAAAATGGCGGCTTCAAAAACTATCAATTTGCAATATTTTCGGTTCTATTTCTGCTGGAGACCTAATTTTAGTGTGGCGCCTCCATTATGGATTTCAAGATGGCGTCTTCTAAAAATCTACTAGATGATATTTTATTTTCGCTCTAATGATATGCTTGATTATTATGTCTATATGTACAAATAATTTAATTTGAGGTTATTCAGGAAGTGAATCGTTGTACTTAGACATTTTTTAACAAAATCTGATATATATAAGTAGTATATTAGGTTATATCTATACGTACATGTACATTTAGAGAGAGAGAGAAGTAGTCAGCGAGATATTTCATGTTATGTCAACCTACACTGTTCTGTGATTGGTCACCATCACAGGCAAAAATAACGTTACTGCGTATTTGGGATTAGCATATATCATTACAACCTTTTTGCACCCACAAGAGATAATTTTATATCAGGACTTGGTAGCTTCAGGAAGTGTTGTCCATCATTCTCCAAGCACCACCAGTGGCATGGTGTTGATAATGCCGTGTGGAGCAACACCTTGTCCCCAACAATGTACTCTCTCGTAGGTAGCTCAATCCAATTACTGTTCCAGGGCTTAAAGTTTTCCTTCGAGGGATCCGGCATTTTTGCCAGATTTATCTCAGAATATGGGCAGGTGTGGTCATACCAGGAGTAGACAAATTTATCAAGGGTTGTGAAAGAGTTATCAGCGGTACAGATGCCAGGTCCAGGAATGCATTAGTCACTTTAAAGAAGTGTCCCACACTGTTTCCCCCCTTGTCCCGCTAAGGTTGATGCCCTGTTCTGTGATTTCATGAACAATTAACAGTTCTTCTGAGCTCATTTACTACCTCATACATTTCCTGGGTGAGACTGACAGCGAGAACCACCACATCGGTGTCCACGGTGCGGAGAAGTATTATGCGATGCCCAGATTTCATAGCAGCAGTGTCTGATTCTCCCTGCTTGAACAGGGAGAAACAGATATGGCTATTGCCACAGACGTACATGATGATGACTGACGCGCCTTGTCTTTAATACCTGCTCCTCTAGCACCATTGAAAGTAGGCCTAATGTCAACAGCAGTATTTTCTTAGTATTCCTCTGGGAATAAACCACTGAAAAGGTGAGATGATTTAAACATTTATAATATTACGTACAGCTCTTGCTAGCGTCTCTTGTTAGCATAACTAGCATCACAAATGATATTCGCATGCCTCAAATTATCCAGATCACTGCCAGTGTACAAGCTGGATGTCTTTTTGTTTCTTGTGCTGATGTAAGGAAGTGCGTCAACATACACTCGGATTGTGTAGACTCAAGTACAACTATTAGCTGTTCCAATCTTGACATGTACAGCTTATTGAGGTATTCCAACTTCAATAGAGGAGCAGTATCTGTCTCTTCAACTGTTTCGCCTATGCATGGTTTAAGTGGATTCAGGATTACTCAATAATTAAAATCCACTGTGCACTGATTTTGACAAACAGCCTTTTGTATTTGCATCACACTATTGCATAGGGATGTGACAAAGTTCTTGTAGTACTTGGCATTTATTGCCCAGTATTCAGTTGAGATAAAAAAATGTGGTATCCTCAAGAAACATCTAAGTAAATGTTAGACCTACTGTCCTTGGTGAATAGGTGGGTATTATCGTTGGCAACAGAAGCACACATTTCCATTTCTATGCGGCTACTTAAAATGTATTTACTAAAACAAATGAGTACCGGTATGCAATAAAATACAATAATTTAAACCGCTTTATATAATTAAACGTAAAATTTAACATTTTAAATGATTACGGGAGTGGTAACCTGATTTATTACAATTACATATTTTATAGAAATAATATAATTTTAGTCATATTATACCGATATTGATGATATGTACATAAATATATATTTATATCAATACTGACATTAATTTTTCCAAATCACTATTTAGTAAAGGAATCTATGTCATATCAATTAAATCCAAACACAATGCTAAATGTATTCCTATTACTATTCAAATACATTTGGAAAGTAATGTATTCGTATTCAAATACATGTTTAAATGGAGTATTCGTATTTATATTGGTCTTCATGAATTTACAAATTATTCGAATTCGTATTCGATTACATTTGTATGTATTCGACCCTATGTCTGATCAACTTATACCCTCTTCACACGGGCACACTTTAATTCGGATTGAATTCGGAATAGACTCGGTTTATTTATCCCGGGTTTATACCACAAAATATAACTCGGGTTAGTCCACATTTCCTGGTCACACAAACAAATTTTATAGCGGGTTAGTCCCGGTACAGACACGGATTAGTTCTTGTTCTGGTCACACACATTACATGTTTTGGGGATAAACTCGGGATAAAATAGTACTGGCGCAGTTAAAGGCCATATGTTAAATAAATATTTCTTTTCAGAATGTCCAATGTTTAAAAGATCCTTATTCAGAAGGTCCGATGTTCAGAAGGTGTTTGTTCCGAAGGTTCTATGTTCAGTAGCTCCTATGTTCAGAATGTCCTGTATTAAAAAAAGAGAAACAGCACAAAAAACGCCACAAGAAGAGGCGCAAGATGTGGAGCAAGAAACATCGCAAGAGGCGCGCAAGACGCGGCACGAGGAACAAAAGCAAACAGCGGTGCATAGTAGTAGGCTACGTAAACACTGGTAAAGCAAGACGCAGCACAAGACGTAGCACCCCCTAGGACGTAGAGAAATTAGCAGCACAAAATACGGCGCAAAGACGCAGTGCAAGAAGGGACGAGGCGCGAATCACAGCGCATGACGCAGCGCAATTTGTAACACAAGACGCAGCACAATAAATTGCATTTTTAAGTCTGCAATTTAATTGCAGAAGTGTGATCAGGTATCATTGTAAAAAAACTTAAATATCAATCAGTCAATTACAAATAAGACACAGCGCAAAACGCCACGCATGCCGACAGAACTTCGGAACATGGGTTCGGGGTTTTCAAGTTCCGGGAACTTGGGGGATTTCGGAATTTGAAGTTCCGAGAACGTCGTAACTTTGGAAATCACTCGCGTGTATCCCTAGAAGTGAATATTAAAGTTATGAAGGAAATAAAAAAGAAACACGAGTTGTTTTTATACCTGAAGCTGAAAGATGGAAATGTGTTCCAGCATAAGACCTTCTGAACAAAGGATATTTTGAATATAGGATCTTCTGAACATAGGACCTTCTGGATATAGAACCTTCCAAACAAATACTGCTGAATATAGAGTCTTCTGAACATATGTGACCTTCTGAGTATAGGACCTTTTGAACAAATATTTCTGAACATAGGACTTTCTGAACATAGGATCTTCTGAATATGAGACCATCTGAACATAGGACCTTCTGAACAAATATTTTCTGAACATAGGACTCTCTGAACATAGGACCTTCTGAATATAGGACCTTCTGAACATAGGGCAATCATGTAAGAGAATACAAGTGCCCTTATGCACTCTTTTTCGAATACAGATTGAGTTACACTGGATGCAGTAAATTGTCCTGGAAGACAAACGCACAGATCTTCACATTAGCATGATTTAAGTCCTCACCATTCTGCTAATAGCTTCATCCGCCTACTCTACCACTGGTTTTTATTCATAATACAAACGGTTCTTGGAGGTTCTTTGGCTTATGTCAAATTTATATAGAATGGTTTCAGATGCATAGTATACATTTGGTAACTTTTTTTCTAATAAAATGTTCTATACTAAGTGGCCCGGATTCGAAGGGGTCTGCAGAGTGTATTTTATGACATAATAATAAAAGGTAAAGCCAAGGTGCAGATTCATAGTCTGATATCAAGTCTGAAGACCTATCATCCGAGTTTACATCTTACCCCCTGGTCACTGGACCTGTTCATTCGTGTGCCATTTCAACTCCACGGAGAGCATACAGTCCTGCAGCCGTTTCGGCGCATTGAACTTAAAGTAAGACAACACTTTATCACAACAAACATACATTGTATTGCATTCTGTTATTCAATACTGTAATCTACAAAATTTATTTGATTTGCGTAGGGCCTACTTCATCTTCCTGGAACGCTATTACCAGGGTAAACCCGTGTCTGACTCATCTTGCGGTCAGACGTACAATATATCTCGGGATATAGTATCAGTTACACGCTTTATCCCGGGATAAAACATTTGCTCCACCTCCTGAGTAGGGGCGAGAATTTTCGAAAATATCCCGTGTTATCTCATTTAACCCTAATCTGCCCCGCTTACCATGTGAACGATCCCGTGGTAAACCCGGGATATATTATTTATCTCGGATTCAATCCGCGTTAAAGTGCTTGTGTGACTGGGGTATAGGGTTAACCACGGTTTTTATTATCAGAATCGGTGAATTTGGGCTGATGAGACGAAAGGGTTGTTATGACACAGTCCTAGCCAGCAACACTTATCACTGTATACACATGATATAAAAAGACGAACATTGGCTATATGCAGTGAATACGATATCTGAGTAAAAGTAGTTATGAAATAAAACCCAAATATGTAATGGTTGGCTATATGGGTACTACTATTTATAGTAATCCCCGTTTGTCTTAAAACTACTCTCAGCGCCTTCGGCGCTAGGGTTCCATCAATCAATGAATGCAGTATCAATGTCTTGGGAGCCGGACAAGAATTGAACTACCGTTGGTGCAATTAAATTGATAGATAGGCTAGCAATTAGATTTTGCTTTTATCTTTGATAATTACACCCCTGACGTATCCCACTTGTTAGCTGCTCACACCTCACTGATTTGGGAACACATGCCGAACACCACCTTAGAGCACCTTAGAGCACCATCTAATTCACACCTTTTGAGGCTAACATCATTGATTATAATGCTATGTTAAAACCAAAGATAGGTATCTACAAATATTGCCAAATATTAAATACAAGCTTAGTAAAATAGTACTGAAGATTAACACTTTTAAACATGATATTGACTTTTTTATATCCAGTAAATTCGCTTCGTCAACCTTGTGAAAAAATTGTATTTGAATTATATTTGATCAAATACATCAAATACAGGGATCAAATACAAATACGAATACAAATACAGGCCTCTTCAAAAAGTCAAATACAAATACGCTAAATTCAAATACAAATACGGAAATACAAATACATATTTGACCTCATCCCTGGTCAACAGTAAACGACTGTTGGGCCAACGTATTACGTTTCCTACGTATTACACCACATTAAACATGAGACGTTGGCCCAACGTTGGTTTACTGTTGGCCCACCGTCTACGACGTTGACCCAACAGTAAACCAACGTTGGGCCAACGTCTCATGTTAGCTGGGACATGAATAATGTAGGCTATATTGACTGTGTATAACCACGACAAAAACATGATAACCGCTATACATATTATACTGGAACATATCCTTTACTGATAACTGCATAACCATAGTTTCATAACCAGATAACCACCGTCTATAGGCTACTGCCGTGCAAAGCCTTTTGGCGGTAATATATATACACAATCAGGACTCACAACCATACATGTTATAGCGTCACTTATTTGGAACATGACATGATTTGTGTCTGTCTAGTATACAGTAAGAAACCTCTCTGATCAATGTGCGTTTAGTTTACATATCACGTAATCATGCCATAACACGTTCGCTTACTGTCAAGTAAGATTTATACTAATGTTGCTTATTATCACGATTATTTCAGGACTTGTTGACACCGGGAATGTGATCATAAGAATGTGTTTCGGTAGTGTGTGGAACATGCTTAGATGCCTGTGGAACAGAATGAGAGGCTGTTTGATGTGGTGTTTATATCTAGCCTGGCAGCATAGTGGACCTGTGCGATGGATATCTACGTAAGTAATAATTATCTAATCCATTCAGAATCAAAACCAGAAATTGTTTATTTTTTTCATTAAAAAAATACATTGTAATTCACTTAAAATACATGTACATTAAACTTGATATGATTATGGAAAAAAATTGGTGGCGACAGAAGCTTACTGATTATCAAGGTCACCATCTACTTCAATGTTACCATATCGAGTTACTTCTTAGTCTCGTATTAAAACTTTGATATTAAAATACTTCTGGATATGTCTCAATTTGTAATTTGGACAGGCCCATACACCAAGTGCCATTTTGGACTCATACACCATATTTTATGTGAAAAAGAAATTCAAGCATAACCTGATAACATGCATAATAATCCAATAGCATGAACACAACAATCCGAGTACACACCACATCACTTCAAGTTTAACAAATAATAAGCCCAAGCACATTAGTTTAACGATAATGCAGATAACTGGACTTTATATGTCTTTTGAATAAATGTATTGAAGATATATTAGATATATCGTTCGGTAAAGCATTCCACAACCTTATTCCTGAATATTTGATGCACATTGTCTCCTTAAATTAGTACCAGAGTATTTTATGGAAAACATGTTTTTTCTCCTACTTGATCGTATATTTATATGAATTTGAAAAAGATTTTGTATATTTATTGGAAGAGGATTATGGAATGCCTTAAACATAAAATTGCCATAGCATACTCCAGAATATCTGGGCATGTAAGAATGAATGACAGTTTAAACAATGATTTTGTATGCTCTAGATAAGTAGTTCTATGGACCATTCTGACAAATTTATTCTTATTTAAAAGATATCAACTGACACTGCCCCAAATTTCAAAACAGTAAAGCATATATGGCAAGCATAAACTAGCCCAGGAGGATTAGTATGAACCTGGAAAAAAATGCAGAAAGCTGAATTTTTCAGGAATGATTCTCTTATGTCTCCTGAGTGAACATACATAAAATTCCTAACGATCCGGGCTGTGCTAAATGCGTAGGAGTGAAAAATTCAAAATGGCCGCCATTTCACCTTTTCCAACGAATGTAAATATTCTAACATAAAAACTTAGTCGTGTAATACATAGTTTTATGGGTTCTAAGATATGAGGAATTAATTCCTGGTGTTATTTTCACATTAAAAGATAATGTTATTAATAAAAATGCAATATTGGAGAAATATCGCTAAAACATTAAATAAAACCAGTAGTTCCTGGTCTGAAGCGAGTATTGATCAAACCCCTTACACCTCCGAACCCTGACCCCCCTATTCGACAGACAACAATCAGACTAGATGGAATATGGCTGATATAGTTGTCTCATCTCCTGATCTCACAAACATATTCGTTAGGCTAGGTGGATTTCATTAAGTCATGTCATATCTGGGGTCTATGGGTTATATTATGGGTGGCAGTGGACTAAGAAACCTGTGAGGAACTGCATATGCACATAACTCAGTAAATCATATGCTCTCTGGTCATGCATATGCTCGAGCATTACGTACCCACATGCTATTAGCAGTTTCCCTCGCTGCTCACTTGCTTGAAACTGTTTGAGTGGCGTCAACCTAAATAAGGTTAAATCCCTACATGAAATGCTGCTCAATCATACATGTCTCTCAGAAGATCTTGTCCAAATTTGTATATGCAATATTCAAACAATACTATTTACAGCACATACTCTATCAGAGATGCTTTGCCATCCGATGTTAGGGACTATTTGCTTGTTGCCCATGCAATTACAGGCTGTGATATAGTGTCGGCCATGTATAAAGTTGGTAAAAAACAGCTCTAGCTGTTTTCGAGAACTATGAATGCAATTTCCTTGATATATTCAAGGAAAATGAAGCTACCCATGATAAAATTGCCAGGGCTGGAGAAAGTTTTTATTGAAACCATATAATGCAAAAGAGACATGTGTGTCACTTGATAATTTACGATTCTCATCGCATAGGCTTACGCAAATGATGAAGAAAACTAAAAAAAAAAAGTAAATCCTCATCCTCATCATTTAAACTTGAATGTTCACCACCCACAACTGCAGCTGCAAAATATCATGCTTATCGAGCCTACCTTGCTGTGCAGAAATGGTTGGGCAATTCGTTTAATACAGGCCACTGACTGGGGTTGGGAATATAATGATGATAATCTCAGTCCAGTCTACACAGACAGACCAGCTGCATCCGATTCTGTATTAAATATGGTATCATGTGGGTGTAAGACTGGTTGTGGGGAACGATGTTCCTGTCGCAAGGCTCGTCTGGATTGTTCAGTCATGTGTTCGACATGTATTTGGCAAAATTGCAGTAATGCATGGCCGCTTGATAGTGATTGAATAATGGAATGGGGCTTTATTAGTCTCATATTTAGCTTTTTTCAAATCATATCTGAGAGCTATTAGCAATGTATATATATGCTTGTCTAGCTACTTCCATTAAGTAATAAAGGACAGTATTAGGACAGCATCCAGCCATCCGATGAAAGCATAACATTCGCAAGCTAGAATATAAATGGATGGACAAATGCTAATTATGAACTTAGGCAGAGTATAATTAATGCTTTGGATATAGACATTATTGGATTATGTGAGACCCATTAGGATAAAGATAAGTCAATTACTATAACGGATTATACATATATAGATTTTAAACGTGAAATGCAACATATAAAAGCCCCTCATGCATTCGGAAGTGTGGGAATACTTATTTATGATCGCATATATGCCAACTATAATGTGATTATATTTGACAAATCATTTGATGGTATTTTGGGAATTGAAATGGTAAACAAGCACACAGATGTAAGGTGTACATATTTTGTATGTTTTTTGCCCCCGGAATGATCTCCATATAGTAGATATATCGATGCTTTTTATGCTCACTTAATTACTCAACTGTATTTGGCCAACGAGGCCGACATGATTTTCTTTTGCTGGAGATTTTAATGCCAGAATTGGTTCCGATACTGAAACTTTTGATGGATTAGACGACACCATTATACCTGAACGTAAAGTTCTGGATCTTACTTCAAATGAACATGGATCGACGCTTATTGATTTTTTAATATCTTCTAGTGTTTTAAATGGGAGATTCCCCGACAGTATCGATAACTATACATGTATCAGAAATGGTAAATCAGTTGTTGACTATTTCATATGCCCACATACATGTTTCAAACATTGTAAAAGATTTGATATAGAACGCATTAGTTCTCTTATCACTCGTTTTAATTTAAAACATCTTGTCTCTGAAAGGTCGAAAATTCCGGATCACTCAATTTTAATTATGCGAGCCGCAATTTCACCTTTGGTAGGATCTAATGAAATAAACCAAAGTAGTATCACACTTGAAAATAACACAGTACGACAACCACGTTATCGTTTTAATAGTAAACCTGATGCCTTCATGAATACAGACAGACAGATATTGTATTGACAGAAATAAAAGTCATTACAGACTTATTTGTCATAGTAATAAGAGAGATATATGTACATGTATATACAATAATGTTAGTTTGTTAAAATCAGATATGACAATATACATGGTAACAACTAAAATCATATTAAATGAATAACAATGTTTGGAAATCAGCTGTGGCCAATATCATTGATAAAATAGAAACAGCGCAGTATAAATAAATAGAAATTGACCGTAGGTACAATGACATGTGTTCTCTTATTTGCAAGGAGATTGATACATGCTTACAGATAAAATGTTGTTCAAAAACCCAACGAAGAAATTTTAAAATAAGTAAACCTTACTGGAATAACGAACTTACCCAGCTGTGGAAAGTAAGAGTAGAAAAAAAATTTATTTCTAAAATGCACTGGTTCATCTGACGCGAAGAGATATTGCCATCAAGAATTTAAGTTGGCCCGCCGAAATTTTGATAAAAAATTAAGGTATTCAGAACGATCATTTCTTAAAGAGCAACAAAAAAGTATAGAAGAATCTGCCAAATCCAGAGATTTTTGGAAAAAACTACCTGGAAATTCTGAAATCTAAAATAATCCCAATGAAAATAAAAAATCCTGACGGCAGTACCTCATATAATATACAAGAAGTTTTAAATAAATGGGAACATGATTAAAAAATAATAAAGCAATAGGATGTGATGGTATACCAAACGAAGTCCTGTGCAACTATGTTGTTACCATCACACTTTTCAGATTTTTCTCAATTGTTTTTGAAAGTGGTATTATACCAGCTGAGTGGAAAAAATGTTTTATATCACCTATCCCAAAGTGCTCAAAAAAAGATCCTTTTTTGCCTTTAAATTACAGAGGTATTAGCCTTTTATCTTGTGTTGGTAAATTGTATTCATCTATACTGAGTAATAGAATAGTGTCGTATACTAATATATGTAATATACTCGTTGATGAACAAAATAAATTCCGTAAAAACAGATCCTGTTCAGACCATATATTTACTCTGTCAAGTGTTATTCAAAATCTATTACATGAAAATAAACCCACATTTGCAGCCTTTCTTGACATGGAGCAAGCTTTCGATCGTGTGAATAGAGATCTTTTACTTTCACGTTTACTAGAATATGGTATTGATGAGAAATTGTACAATTCAATAAAAAATATGTATGATGATAATAAATAAAGTATTTTATTAAATAATTTATCCACCGATTGATTTAATGTAACGTCTGGTGTAAGACAGGGGGATACACTGTCTCCTTTATTATTTTCATTATTTATCAATGAACTGGCTATGGGTGGTAAAAACCTGAATTTAGGAATTGACATAGGTGGAAAGAAACTCAGTATTCTACTTTACGATATTGTGCTTATAAGTGAATCAGAGGAAAATTTGCAGAAAATATTAGATTATTGTCAAAAATGGTGTAAAAAATGGATGTTCAAGATTAACGAAGATAAATCTGATGTCGTTCATTTTATGAAAACTAGAAAAACCTGTACTTTATTTCAATTTTAATGTGGTAATTGCCATTTAAAAACTGTTTCTCATTATAAATACCTAGTTATCCCGTTTGACGAACATCTTACATTTGTACATTGTATAAAAATGGAACATGCGCTGCATCAAGAGCATTTGGAAAGTTGATTTCAACATGTCACTCGGTAAAAGATGTAGGATATAACACATATTGTCAATTATATCATTCACTTGTAGAACCGGTGCAAAATTATGCATCAGAAATTTTGGGCTTTAAAAATACAGAAATGTGTAATTAAGTGCATTAAAATTTTATTTAGGGGTACATAAATTTACACCTTTGGGGAAATGGGCTGGATTGCTGTCAAATATAAATATTATTTAAAAACTTTTAGATTCTGGAATAGAATGATGAAATTACCTAATACCATATAACCATGTTCTTCAACGAGATGTTGATCTATCAATGACAAATAAAAACAATTGGTGCAGTAACTTTAAACAATTGCTAGTACGATTATCCCTTTATCTGTTTATGATGATAGTTTATGGAAAACTAATTGTTATGATTTGAATGAGATAAAGTCAAAATTATTTAAACTGATGGAAACAACCTGGTTGATTCATATGCACAACAAACCCAAATTACGTATATATATTACATTTAAAACCACACTAATTGTTTTTAGCCACGTTAAACACTATATTTCTAAACCAAGAAGAAGTTTATTAATTCAATTGATCACAGGCATTTTACCTATAGCTTTAGAAGCTGGACGTTATAAAAGAATACGAGATCCTGTAACAAAAACATTTAGAAGTTTACAAGTTGAAGAACGTCTGTGTAATATGTGTGACCTTTCTGAAACAGAAGACGAAATTCACTTTGTATTTATATGTTCCCTATATGACAATTTTACAACAACGCTTCTTCAAACTGTGACTGAAAACAATCGCAATTTTTTAGAACTGAATAATGCTGACAAATTTTCATTTTTGGAAACCTCTATCAAAATTTGTGGAGGCTGCATGGAAAGGGAGAAAATAGAAATTATTCCGATTATAAATAAATAAAGATATATATGTATGTTTGTTTTAGTGAGTGAAAATACAGTATAATTAGTTCTGATATTTACTGTATAATTAGTTTACATATTATAATGTATCAGAAACCCTGGAAATATATCAGAGTAGGCCTACCATTTATTTCATGATGTACAAATGCAATGTTGGAGCCGACTTGCGGGGTCATTGCTGTATATTTATTCAATAAATTCGCCAAAAATTCAATTAAGAGTGCTATAATGAATTTAGAATAAAACCAGAGTGTCAATGACACAGAAACTCATCCGCAAGTAGATTACAAGTTAAAAATTTCTGAAATCCGTAAGGAATTTTAATGCACAGGCCCGAGCTCTTTCAAACAAACCAAACAGAATTGAAATCGGATAAGAATTGAGGGAGGAAAAACATTTCTTGTGCATTGTGGACAGACAACAGACGACAGACGCAACACGATGGCATACGCTCATCTAAGGCCTAAAGGCCGGATGAGCTAAAAAGAAAATTAAAATGCATTTCTGGCCCCCCCCCAAATCATATATTACACGATCATATATGACATTGGCAATTGTTTGGTTTCGAAATCGGCGAAATGTCGGCCATATTGGATTTTGCGCTCCCACGCAATTAGCACAACCAGGATTTGTGGGGATTTTATGTATTTCCACTCAAGAGATGTCCGAGAACCATCCCCGAAAAAAATTCGGCTTTCTGCATTTTTTTCCCAGGTTCAAAGTGCTATAGTGCTTAATGCTCCTGGGCTATATTATAAAGCATAGTTAGTGATGAAGTAGATAATAATCTACTAGCCCTCTTTATAACATAATAATTCTTGTGAAACTTTTTCCTTTATGTGCCAATTTAATTGATCATCAATTATAAGCCCAAAAATTTAGTTTTATTTACCTTATTTATAAACATATTGCCAAAACTTATTTGAATATTTTGTTCGACTTGACTTTTGCAAAAAATCATATAATTTGTCTTAGATATGTTGATGTTGATATGTTATTTTGAGCACACCATTTGTCCAGCTTCATTAATTCATTACATATAGTTACACTCAAACTCACAATGTCTTTACTTGTACGGAATAAATTTGTATCATCTGCAAATATTATAAATTTAAAAATATTTGATGCATTTACCATATCATTTATATACAAAATAAATAATTTCAATCCTAATATACTACCTTGTGGCACGCCACATCATATTTTCATTGGGTCAGAATTTTCATTATTATAAAATACATATTGTGATCTTTCTTTCAAATAACTGTCCAACTATGCATTAGCTATACATCTAATCCCATATCTATTCAATTTTTGTAACAGCAATGTATGATCAATAGTATCGAACGTTTTTTTTAATCTATAAGCACACCAATTGTACTTAGTTTATCATCTATCGACTTGGTGAGTTGTTCATGCAGATCAGTCAAGGCATGAGATGTTGTTGAGTTATTTCTGAAACCATATTGACTATTTGATAAAGTATTATTCATCGCTATAAACTTATTCAACCGAATAATAAAAAGTGTGTCCAATATCTTTGAAAATTGTGGAAGTAAAGAAACTGGTCTATAATTAGTAAAATAATCCTGCAGTCCTGAATTAAAAATGGGTATTACCTTTGCAATTTTCATTCGATCAGAAAAAATTCCCATTTCAAAAAATGTTGGCTATATGACTTCTTAGGTTGGCTAAAAAAGAAGTGCATTCCTTTACCAACGCAAAACTAATGCCGGAATGATCCATGGATGTCTTATTCGGACTTGAATTTACAACTTTTAGCACTTCATGTGACGGGTTCCAAGAAAAATGTTTCCAAATTAAAATTACTCTCTTGTTCAGCATATCAGAATGAATGAATGAATGAATGAATGAATGAATGAATGAATGAGTGAGTGAGTGAGTGAGTGAGTGAGTGAGTGAGTGAGTGAGTGAGTGAGTGAGTGAGTGAGTGAGTGAGTTGAGTGAGTGAGTGAGTGAGTGAGTGAGTGAGTGAGCGAGCGAGCGAGCGAGCGAGCGAACGAACGAACGAACGAACGAACGAACGAACGAACGAACGAACGAACGAACGAACGAACGAACGAACGAACGAACGAACGAACGAATAAATGAATGAATGAATGGATGAATGGATGAATGAATGAATGAATGAATGGATGAATGAATGAATGAATGAATGAACGGGTTTTATGATGTCACACAGCAGACCATTACCCAGCAAGTACAAAGCCTTGACACAAGCTGTTTTAATGTTGGGCCAGCGTCGTAGACGGTGGATTAATATTAAAACAAGATTGGGTCAACGCGCCGTGCTTGCATGCTGGGAAGACACATTGTTGTGATATTGGTCTAGCCATTTAAAACCGTACAATATATCAAAGCATCAATTTGCATCCCTGAAAAAATACTTCATTTACTAAAACCTAGGGATGAAGGAAGTTTTAAAATTTCACAAAGCAAACACAATACATTGTAGTGATATTGATTTAGGGGGCCCCCTTTCAATTACTAAGGGAAGAGGGCAGGAGTATTTTTAAAATTAATATGTTTAGACTAAGTTATTGTCTGACAGACATGTTGTAAATACGGATTCAACTCTAGAATAAATTTGAAATTAATAATTATATAAGGTTATGAGCATCATCATAATGGACCGGATAGTCTGTATATTTTAAGTGGAAGAAAAATGATCAAAATGGACATAGACAGCCGTGAGATTGGAAGGATACTTGAGAAAAGTATAAAGTATAACCATGTTAAGACCTAGTTATTTTTTCTCGTTTTCATTAATCTTGGGATGTGAAATACTGCTGCGTTTCCCTCGTGAAGGTGAATAAACATTATTCAGATATGGTAGATGTATGTATGTGTAATAATACACCAAAGAAAAGTTCAAAATGTCCAGATTTTGATAAATTCACTATTTTCTCTTGAAATATATTTTTCTAATAATGCAAAGTTGTACATAACTTCGGCACATGTGATTAAACATAAAGTAACTGACGTTTGCATATGGTTAGGCGGATACAATTTCAGATTCTGGGATTCTAGGCGGATACAATTTCAAATGGGTTGAAATATAAATCAAATGGGTGGGAATATAAATCATCTTATCTGAAATAAATCATCTTTGTGGGGTAGTATCCATTTGGTGTGAGGAAATGATTCATAGTCGTAAAATGCCATGATATCTAAAACAAACAGAAATCTTTACTTTATTTACTTTGTTTATTATAAACACATCATTATGACAACCACAATACACTTTAGTCACATCATCCATTAATATGCCTTGATGGCAATAACAATAAACCGTATTTACTTTATTTATTACAAACACTTAATGACAAAAACATAATGTTTACTTTTTTGATCTCATTAACTTAACAATAAACAACATACTCGTTATTTACTTTATTATTCACTTTAATCAATCAGACACTTAATGATCATAACCCTCGATGTTATTTTTAGCTTCCATCTACACATATTTGAGATTTAAAAGTATATCTATAACTTATCCATCTCTTCAGCAGTTTAGCTCAGTTGATTTACACATATGTCATTAAAACACAGCATACTGGGGTTTATTGACAGAAACAAACAGCTTTTTCTTATTGTAATCATATTGTATTGCCATTTTCAACCTGGATGTCTGGCTAAAAATATCTGTAAGCAAAATACGGAATATGTGTTCTATACCGATCAAACGTTAATCAAACTCATCCTATTATTCTTCAGTGATATTTCACCCTACAGCTTTCATTTTTTAGAAATAAAATATTGTGATTTATCTGATTATGTATAAATATGTTCCTGATGTAAATACAATGGCCAACAATATGCACTATAGTCTTATCATGGTAATATTATGTCACATTTTTCTCGTTTTTTTCTCGATACAGTCGATTGGTACGCGCTGTCAAAGCTTTCTTTATCAACCCTGAAGACAAGTAAGTATCCATGGTATCCATAGTCGAGAAAAATGTGGTTTCACTTTTAATGCCAATCAAAAGAATATTATATTAAATATACCAATTATACCAATTAAAAGTTCTGAGAGAAAAGTTTGCGTTTCGTCGGCAATACTTGAATAAAATCGATCCCAAATTAAACAAATATGAGTCAGTCTTAGCCAAATCAACGTTTTGAAAGATAAATGTTATCATATTCTTGGACAATTAGACGAAAACTACAATCTAAAAAAATAATTAAAGGGACATGCCCAGGTCTAAAATCATAAAAAAAATCGGTGATTTTATATTAGCTTATTATTATGACCTGATGACCATATGCTGTAAACATGTCCATAGACTAGAACTGCAAAAGTTTTTTTAATTTTTGTGCCGCGCACTTACCAGTTAGCCTGGATAAAGAGACGAAATTCCCGTATTTCTTTTTTTGACATGGTTGGCAATAATTAGAAATCAGGAATTTCGTCTCTATAGCGAGCCTAACTGGCGAATGCGCAGCACACAAATTTTAAAAAAACTTTTGCAATTCTAGTGTATGGACATGTTTACATCATATGGTGATATTATTAGGCCAAAATAAAATCCCCGATTTTTTTATTATTTCAGACCTGGGCATGTCCTTTAACATGTGCTAAGCATGTTAAGTATCGGTATTGCAAATAATTAAACGTTTACTCTCAGTAGTATTCGATGTATATTACAATATAGTAAACGTGGTATAGTGAACAAATTGAATATTATACAGACTGACCAAACTTCAAGATGCAAATTATGAACTAAGAAGAGAGAAACACTCTTTATCTGAAAGGTGAATTATTCAAAATATTATTGAATTTTTGTTTCCGAAAATATTGAAGAGAAAAAGTGCAAAATTTCTCCTGCTAATTTTTCTGCAAATGTATAACAATGTAATGATCAATCAATGAAATGTATTTAATTTATTTCATGTTAGAACAAAACAGCTTGACAAAACTATTTTGAATCTGACAGAAGATTACCAGTCATTACTTCTACAGTAAGTTGCTAAAACAAAATCTGGCACACTGACAGATTATGTTTTTTTAGGGAGTGAGTGAGTGAGTGAGTGAGTGAGTGAGTGAGTGAGTGAGTGAGTGAGTGAGTGAGTGAGTGAGTGAGTGAGTGAGTGAGTGAGTGAGTGAGTGAGTGAGTGAGTGAGTGAGTGAGTGAGTGAGTGAGTGAGTGAGTGAGTGAGTGAGTGAGTGAGTGAGTGAGTGAGTGAGTGAGTGAGTGAGTGAGTGAGTGAGTGAGTGAGTGAGTGAGTGAGTTTGGACATGCATGTCAGAAATTAAATATCGTCCTTGTTTATCGTTTAACTGGTGAATGCGCAACCAAATATGTAAACAAATCTTACACAATTCTAGTCTATGGACATGTTAGCATATCCAGGAGCCAGATCAGAAATTGTGATTTTGGTCTGATTGTGTCGCTTTAATTGTTTTATTTTAATATTCATATTATATTATGTTATCTATATAGCGTATTACATTGAATTACCTTAAATGATATTATATTACTAAATCAGCCAAATTGTTCCATGCTGTTTTTTACCTGGTGTTTGCACTAATATTTATCAGTATACAACTGCTAATAGTGGGCAGCATATCTTCACAAATCGTTCTTCGTCAGAATATACATTTAACCACGTGATTTTAAAGTAGGTTCAGCAACTCTTTTGTTCATAAAATGTCATCGGGCTACTTCCATTATACATGTTATATCTGTATATCTTTTGAAAGGTTAGAGATCTCGCACCAGAAATATGAAAATTTAACTAAAGAGTGAGTATTACTTACACTTCACTGTCCTGTTGTACTTTTGGACCTCTTAATTCGATACAATGTGTATACACTGCGTTAAATTATGATAAATACATAACGAATATTAAGGAATTATTTCATACCAGATGATATCACTTATCCTATTCTAACCCTTCAACCGCCGGTGCCGCATATATTCGGTTTTTTTTTTATTAGCACATTAAGTACCACCTTTTAAACATGTTAAAGATTAAATGTGACATCTATCAGCAATATTTGAAAACAGTTGACATCCATTTTGTCAAATCTGAATAATTTTCACTCAATTGAAGTTGTTGATCGCGTCAGCGAGACACAACTTCAAGTGGGTGAAAATTCAGGTTGAAGATATGCTCATTTTTTTAATAGAAGTAAAGATCGCTCTCCATTGCGACTATTTATTCTCAGCACGACTATAATCGTTTTTAATTCGTTTTATTAGCGTTTTGTTAAATGCGCTGCGATCGGGAACTGAAATACAAATAGTTGGTCTCAAATAAAAAAAATCTGAGTAAGTTTCACCCATTTGAAGTTGTGTGTCGCGGTTCGAGTTAATAAAATACTAAAATAATAATAATAATAACAACAACAATAATATTAATAAAAATGGGCATGTTCCTATTGTAGTGTTGGCAGAGAAATTTCATCAGCAATGTCAAAGGACGAAACTAAAACAGAGAACATCAACCGAAAATGTCGGCCCTCAATCATTCGCGAGGAATACATCAAACTCAGTTTTCAAGAAGCCAGTAACATTAAAAGTTTGATCGTTTTGAGTGATGAACAACAAAATGAGAGGGTTGACTCATTCCTAGGCCGATTTTTCGGCACGATTTATATGGTAGGTTGGTTCTGCTCATGAGAAGGTATTCACATTGGTTAATATGCTTGCAGGATTGATTTCAAGAACGAATATATTCAGCCAGATATTTAGAATAGTAGATGAAACATGTGAGGTCTGTGCTCATATTAAAATTATAGATACATTTTTATATACAGACAGTTAAACTTACACGTCAATGCATTATTCTAATGAGATGTAAACCTGTCATTAACAACATAAAATAATTCTAAATCGATAATCAAACAATTACCAAACTGTGCAATGGACTGGTTGCGCAATTGAACTTCGAAGCATAGATTTTGTAATGGAATTTAATACCGTGTATCGCGTATATATAGTCTACACAGTATAATTATTCCTCAGCTATTCACAATTTTTTGCATATTATGTCATGGTACCTGGACTAGCTAGACAAATAACGATGAATAGGCACATTGCATTCGATGTACAATAAACTGCATTAAAATTGTTTATTTTATTCCATAGGTAGCCGGTGAAGAAATGTTAAATCTAAGAAGGATACAATTGGATAAGATCAATAACTGGCTAATACAACCAGCTTCTGAAATGTGGGATTCCTCATCAACAGCACAAGCAAATAAACAGCAGACACAGGTAAAGCACCAAACACAATCTTAACCCTTTAAACCCTGACGATGCATCAAAGCATCATTTCACATCTCTGAAGACTTAATTGACTAATGACTTAATTTCCTGAAACCTAGTGGTTTTAGAACGAAAATTTTCATGGAACTGTTTTAAAAATAACAGTATATTTTTTTCAATCTGTCACCCACTTCAAGTCATTTTCATCCACTACAATTCGGGAATTGCAACAGCAATTCGCGGCTTGTAGTGGATGAAGATGAAAATGGTAAATTCAGGATTCAAAGGGTTAATAATATTATTATGTATTGAGCTGTGCGGAACATAGGCCTAATGGAGCAATATGGTAGAGTGATAACATTTATTACACGTGCTCAATTTATTTTAACGTGTGATTAAAAATATCACCTCAGTTTTTAAGGGACTTTTGTGAAACTGTGCGTTTCTAACGTTTGATCACAAGTATCCACTCAACACAGCCAAACATTTAAGACACATTAGGCTTTATAGTCTACACATTGTGATATGTTGAATTGTATGGGTAAAGTGCTAGCAACAAACTGCCAATGTATTTATAAAACCGCAAAATTCAGAGAGAGGTTGGACCCCTCCCTTCTCTCCGAACACAGATAGGAGCTCCACCTAGTGATTATAACATCAACCAAGGCGGGACACAAGTTCTACATTTTATGCGTAATCTGTAATGGAATGACTTTGGTATATTCACGTGTTATTATATGGACCTATTTACGCGTATTCTTAGCTCATTCAATACGTAATAAAATGCTGGCTCCATCTTGTAGTATTACAATTGTCTGACATTTATCGGGCACTGTTTTGCATAAGTGATTGGTGGATTTGGATTTCATGAATTTACAGGGTTATACCCATGCCAGATTGTATATATGTTCTGGTGTATGCCCGAATTAATAAAGACTGAAGTAAGTAAAAACACAAATATAAAGGTATACAATTCAATAAAACAATAAAACAAATGTATTCAGATTATTATACATTTTGCATCAAATATAGGTGTAGAAAAATTAAAATGCTATTTTTTGACAACTGATCTGTCCGTTGGCGTTATGAAATAGCTTCAGATGTAATATTGAATTGTAAAATATTACGCGAATGTATATGTTTAACAGTCGTGATTAAGAGATGAAGGTTTAGTATTATACACTGTCTTGCATTTCAGGACACATCATCTGATAGGGACTTACCATCACGCTTATTGGACCATGTGTATGAATTATCTAAGGATCGTGGTCATACTATACTCACACATGATGCTGTTAAGGTAAACTCGGGGTTAAATACAAACCAATCTCATCGGAAATGATTTTTGATATTTGCTGGTGTTTGCTGGCTGGTGATATTTTTTAATAATACATTTCAACGCATCCACACTATTTTTGCTATTAATAAACATCCGAATTTCCGAGCAATAAATGAAGTGAAACGGTGTTTAGATATGATATATTATTGGAATATTTATTTGATATGTAAACATCTCACTGTGATCCTTCATTCAAATCAATCCCTAAATATGTTAATCTATAATTAATGGATGTAATTAGGCTTCGAAATTACTTATATTCTTTTTTTATTATATAAGATTCAAAATTGAGTGGAAAGGATTCCTTTAGTCATGTTAGTATGATGATACTCAGACATAAAATTAATGGGTTAACATATTTGTTACACCTTTGTTTTCCATGATGCATTTTTATTGTCGTTTTCTAAGAATACTTATTTGTCTTTCCAGACAGTTTTTGAGATTACTTTGGTCAAGGTAAGGGATGCTATGAAAACATATCTACAAGAAGATCACATAGAATCTATCTGCAGAGAATTACGGTGTGCAATGTCAGAACAAAACGCACATGCTTATAAATGGAGTGAATCACTAAGAACATGGATAGCTGACGTTTGTAATTTATCCTGGCAGATGACCGTACAACAACCACAAATGATATTTGACACCCCGAGAATCAATGAACCCATTGACATAGAGAATGATAAAATAATCCCTGTACGCAACATGAACTTTTCTGAAGGAATGGTTATTAGTTACTACCTTGAGCCTAACTTGATGCATGGTGATAAATTACTTGAACGTGGACGTATTATACCGCGTATTAGGGAATTAGAAAAAAAATGATAATAGGAAAGATGGAAGTGCAAGCTCCAGCAAAAACAAATCGTCTACATCTATTTCAGATACAACAGTACAATAGAGATAATGAGTCAAAAATGGCATTCCTAGTAATACGTCTACACAAAAACGCCAAGACTAGAAGAAACACCCAGATTCAGAAGTGGAGACACATTTCGTTTTTGTGAAAATTGTGATAATATAATGCTCAGGATGAGCTTGTTCAAACTCCACCGAAACAGTTAACCTTTAAAATAATGATATTAGCGAGAGAGAATTCATGTTTTGTAAATTTATTTGAATTGTCATTGACAGCATATTTGCGAGTTGAGTATTGATGTGTCTAATGATAATTATTAAAACTTGATATTTTCTCTGTGTTTGTCTAATTTATCTTTTGATATCACTATGCCATAATTGGTCAGAAATGTATCAACACTAATTAGCAAAATGCACCCTTCACAAGCAAGGTTGACTTCCGGTGATGGAATGCGATCGATGGGGATTAAAAGGTAAAGGTGCAGGTCTGATATCAAGTCTGGAGACCTATTAGCTGACTTTACATTTTTACTCCCTGGTCACTAGACCTGTTCATTCCCGTGACATTTCAACTCCATGGACAGCATACATTCCTGCAGCCATTTCGGAGCATTTAACTTATAGTACACATTGCCATATCTGTGCTACCAGGTAGTTATTAACACCTGAGTCAAGTAAAGCACGTAAGGGTAAAGTGACTTTCCCAAGCAAACAAACATAAAAACAACGTTGAAGGGGGAGATCCATGATATATCTAATGAAAAATCTGCATCAAGCACGGCTTGAACCTGCACGGCAGGCAGCGACATTTATTGCGAAACGCCAAGCTCTAACCATTGCGCGACGTTCCTCCCTATTACCTTTTAATAAAAATTACTATAAAATGACTTGCATGTCATCACAATATGGACGTTGTTTGGACAGCAGCAATTCACATCTCGACGTGGAAGAAAATTTTAGGGTGCCAGTATAGTAATAATTTTATATATTTGTAGACCGACCGCCTTTATTTGTTTATTTATGCAACCTTCATTACGTGAGAAAATACATATAAAGTTAAACATGCAATGACGTTGTGAAATACCATACTAGTATGGTACAATAAAATAGAACATAAAAAACAATAACATGAATGAAAAACTACCAGTAGGCCTACCAGTATGGTAATATATACATTTGCTGACCGACCGGCGGACTTTATTTATTTATTTATTCAACCATCATTATAGGAGGAAATACATATAAAATTAAACTTGCGATGACATTGTAAAAAACAATACTGGTATGATGGAATAAAATAGTATATAAAAAAACAATAAAATAAATAACTTAAAGCATTTGTCAAGATATAACTTCTATGACGTTCATAGATGGCAGATTCTGACGTTTAATGTCGATCCCGCACTGAAATGGCCGTAACATAGGTATTCAAATTAAGCGGAAAGAACTAACTAAGATATTTATGGTGGTTTCAAATTGAAAAGAACCCTTTGGTCTCTTGGTTTATATACAAAATATTTGAGCGTGGACGCCTGACCATCACTCGTTAAAAATGGCTCAATTCTGTCTACGTATCCAAATAAAGAATTTCACCAACGAAGCCATCATCAAACTTGGTTATCGTCACAGGCAACTAAACGTATTTTTGTTTTATTTGATGCATACTAGGATTATGATCTCATCACCGTGTATTGAAAAGATATTAGAAAGTGGTGAAACAGGTAAGCTTAACACTTTAACCACCAAATTATTCAATTTGAATTCCCACCCACTTGAAGTTGTGTCTCGCTGACGCGATCCACAACTTCAAGTGAGTGAAAATTATTCAGATTTGACAAAATGGAGGTCAACTGTTTTTAAATATTGCCGATTGATATAACATTTTATCTTTGTCACATCTTTAAGAGGTGGTACTTAATGTGCTAATAAAAAATGAAAACCCGAATATATGCGACACCAGCGGTGAAAGGGTTAATAACGTTCATGAGAACGTGTAGAAAAATATACTAAGATACTACTCAAACTAGACATTGACCCAATGCTGTTTTAATGTTAGACCAACGTCTGCGACGCTGGCCCAACATTGATCCAACATTTGTGGAGTGTATATTGTTGTCCTGTCATTACACATTCTCGGGGTCAACTGTTTCGCAATCCCCACAGTAATAAAGTCAGTTAACTTGCAAACCTGACGCCCAGCTAAGAGACAAGTCTAAAAGCTTTGGTGGAAGTATTAACTCATAGATTTCCCTCAAATACATTTGGACTCACCCACGGGCATTGATGCATTCTAGGGGAGCCATGTCCTGCAAGTTTTACCAGTTGACTAGACCTTTAAATGCAGTCATAAGGGCCGCTCCATTTGAACAAGTGGTCTCATGTCGGTTGACTATAGGTGACTATGCTATTTGTGTTTTTTCAACTTGGAGACAGAGTCTCCAAGTTTTTAGTTTGACTTTCAAGACAAACGTCTGTCGTTAAGTTCCGCTTTACATCTGTTCTGCCTGTGCAAAGTCAAAAGGCATTATCTGCTCCCTGGTAAACTAGGCATTTACTGCTTCTTAACTGGCTCCTCTTGCCATGGCGCTACCAAAATGTCGTATTTGCTAACTTGTAAATTAAGTATATACTTCCTTTACATGTCACTGCCTCCTTCTTGTTAGTAACAGCATGTTCAGTAGCCAGTATCTTGGTTTTGCTATGTCATGCTTGTTCTAGGCGGTCAACATAATGCACTGACCCAATGGTGATTAAATGTTGTGCCATCATTTATAACACTGTTCCAACAATCAAGTAACATTGTGTCAGTGTATCAAGTTGCCTGTGCCTCACGCGAAAATGAGATGTTCAGCCAATGCTGTTTTACTGTTGAGCCAGGATTGTAGGTGATGGGCCAGCATTAAACTAGCATTGTGTGAGCATATTTCGTGCTAAGGCCATTCTACTGGTAGGCAAATGCTGGCCCAGTGTTGTAAACGGTGGACCACCATTAGGCTAACATTGTGTCAATGTCTCAATGTCAATGTGTTTGCTCTGTGGCTGTGACCAGGTGACACCAGAGAGGCTGATTCAAGTGGCTGGCAGTCTGTGGTGGAGGGGTAGACCCCACCTACCCTCTCTCCCACAACTGACATCTAGAGGAGTGTTATGCAATATAGAAGTTAGGTCTTGGATAAGATATCTATCTTCAATAATATCACATTTTTGGCCTTGGCAGTTAAAGGCATTGTAAATTCATATAATTTATACATTTCTAGTGTGTGATACGACTGAATAACGTCTTTTTTGCACTAGTGTGTAATACGACTGAAAAACGTCTTTTTTTGCAATGCCCGTTCATACATCATTTAGTTATCAGCGCCAATACGCTGTCGTGCAAAAGCAAACGGCAATAACTGCGTACTACGAAAGTATACTGTTACTGCTGTTTGCCGAATTGTAATTGCAGTTTGTGCTCTGATCAAGACCATGATCTGCTTCTCCAGCGAGAGAAGTCGTTCAGCCAATGTTGGTTTAATGTTAGGACAATATTAAATATACATTGTGGAGTGCCTGGCGTTTTTGCGAGTGGTGACGACGCACTCAGTCCTGTTGATGTTATCACAGGATGTGATGATGTTCTCTAGATCTACGGTATATTGCCCGTTAGTAACCGCGGTTTATCACTGGAAATATGTTTTGTAAAATAGCTAAAAAATCGACAGGTGCTGTTTATAACCGGACATTCTGTGTGAGCCATGACGACTACTACCCTGATGACATCGCAAGGCTCTGAAACTGTGGCGGCCATGTTTTGGCAAAATGGTATTACTGTGATCACCAGAGCGCGCTAGCTGAATATAGTCTTATACCACTCTCGGTCTTATCGCTAGGCGGAGTCAGTGTCTGTTTTACACGGCCAGCCGTGGAAAAATGGAGGTCACTGCGACCAGGCTCAGCGCAATGTGAGTAGCCTAGTTTAGCCGGGTGGACGACTACCGGTGAAAATAAGAGTGTTTGCCGGGTCTGGCAACCAACTGACAGACAGGGTAGGCCTATCGTCACCTGCGTTGGTGTGAGCTTTGACGTTTGACTATGAAGTCAATTAACCATCTGCGTCCCAATGTGAATAATAATAATATGGACTATATGTAAGCAAATTTAACTAATGTAAATCATGTAAATTGAAACATACTTGTCGGCTGAAAGCAGAAATAATTATTTCTAAATGTTAATGAAATTTCACGATGGTAGATGATTTTAAACGTCACATATAATAGAAATATCACGGTATTGTTATTGTCCATAGGGCTGAGATCGTCGTCATAACAGTCTAATCGGAGCTGTAGAAGTACAAAAGCGAAGGGCGGCGATGGTGCCGGGGAAAGCTAATAGGCAATAACTGTTCACTTGTGATCACTTGTAGTTACTGCCTTTTGGCTTTGTAAAACGTTATACTACTACCCCAGCGTCTAAGACGTTGGGCCGACGTTGTTTAAGTATTATACAAATGTTTTGTGTAAGCTGGAACAGTTGTCCACCAGGTGCTGTTCTCTTGGTAGACACAGCCGGCCGATATTGGGTTTAACCTTCATAACCCCCTCGATCCCCTCGAACCATCACCCACAACCCTCGAACAACAAGTCCCTCGACCCACAACCCCTCGACCCACAACCCCCTCCACCCACAACAACATATTTTTTCTCCCATTAGATGATAACCAAATAGCTGGCAAGGTCGCCAGTCACAGCCCGGAAATGGAAACGAAGTGTCAGACAGGCTAGTAACCAAACATTTATACTTCAAGGCATATCGGGAAGTTCCTACGCTCAAAAGCTCCCACGTTCCGAGAACTTCAAGTCACCATGCATATGAGACCCACTGCAGGCAGCTAAATTAATTATATAATTGTTGTCAACAAAACTGTTAGGGGGGCACTATTCAATCACCGAGGGGGGGAGGGGGGCTGGATTATTTATCCCCGCATAATTTCAACACGTAGGGCTCGGTGACACGCGGAAAAAAATGATTAGGCCAGCTAGTCCTGGTCTTGAAATATATTATTTATTTCATAAAGAGCCTGTCCGGGGTTTGATTTTAAAATACCTCCCCCCCCCCCCCCGCCGATTGAATGGTGCATGACCCTGTAGAAATGTAGGCCTACCTTTAGGGCTATTCAGTGAAACACATACCCGGTGTGACTGGGCCGCCAAAGTCATTTACTGCGCGGGTATGAAACACAGTGATGTCACCGGAATTCCTTTTAAATGGCTACTCGGTGAAAAAATGCTACACAAGACCCCCTCCCCCATACTTCATTGTATCAGCTACATGTAGATTCGTGAGTGTGTGCTTTATAGATTATGACCCCGCTGACAGGGAAATTCACCCAATGTTGTCTCAATACTGGGCCAGCATCTCCACAGCTGGCACAACATTGTCTGCACAGGGACGCTTTGACTTGTAAACGCGGCACGCATATATGGATAGGATATAGGTCTACCGACAGAGAATTTATTATGCCCTATTCATTAATATAGGGCCTAATATCAAAAACACAAATTAGGCCTATGGTTTAAATAAAAAGGGTCTAGCAATAGGTCTTACACGATTATAAACTAAACCTAAATCACCCATTTTCAACTTTGGGTTGAGGGGATAATTCGGAATGGTTGTGGGTCGAGGGGTTGTGGGTCGAGGGGTTGTGGGTTGAGGGTCGAGGGTTGTGGGTCGAGGGGGTTATAAAGGTAACCCCGATATTGACTTGATGTTAGATTAATACAGTTGGGCTAGCGTCGTTTATGCGCATCTAACATTTATGCAATGACGTTGAGCCGAACTTGTATCAAATTATACAAATTATGTTTTGTGTTTGCTGGGAAACTGATTTTTCTGCTATATAAACAATCGACAAAAGAATTAAAATATATGAAAGCCAAAATCAAATATAATAACAATACATTTGTGACCCGCCACGCGAGAAGGTACCTCCCCGCGGCTTTATTCAAATTATTTATGACGCCATTTAAAATTTAATTTTAATTACTACATAACTAAATTTAAAATATTAAAAATCAAATGAAACAAAAACTAGTAAAGATTTTTCAAAAATTCTTTCAATATTGTGACAGGAACCATACGGCTATCGAATCAATTGGAAAAAATCAATTTTGACAAAATTGAGCTTATGGTCCTTTTCGCGTGGCGGGCCTTCTGACAATCGGGCTTTCTGACTAATCATCCTTACTGGTTTTCTGACTAACGGGCCTTCTGACTAACGGGCCTTCTGACTAATGGGCCCTCAGACTAATGGGCCTTGTGACTAACGGGCCTTCTGACTAAAAGGCGGACACCGGGTGGACGGATGGAAGGGTGAAACTATTTCCACTATCTCGGTATGTGCCCTATAGGCCTAGTGGAAATACAACACATTGAAAACAATGTATTATATATATGTGAAACATTTAGTCAGAAATAAACACATATCATTCGGTTTTATCTCATTCTGAAACATAACATGGGTATCTCATAAGCCTAAATTAAAGTTTTTTGGACGTTATCTTGTGCCAAAGCATAAAGTATCCAATATGTCAGCTATAAATAATATTGAGTTTAGGACAACCATTAAAGTTAAATCATATTTTGATGTTTTAAATTAGTCAAATAATAAATTATCGTCACTTGAACTGTCTGTCTCGTAACTTGATGATATAATATTGTCATCCCCTAATAACTAAAACATCTGTATTATATGCACGAATGACCACATCATTATATAGTCCTACATTGTCAATTGCTTCTGTGCTACATAAGTGAGTTTTAACGACACATATGAAAAAATATATATATATATTTAAACCAATATAGTACATCATCAATGTCATAAAAATCAATAATTGGAACCGTTTTGCTAATCAGCTTATAGATACCAGCAAGAATACAAAGCACATCATCTTGATATCAGTAATCAGGTAATGTGTTTGTATATATGTCAGTTGCGGATCCAGCATAGGGCGTACCCGGCGTACGCCCCCCCCCCTCCCTTATTGGTGAAAATAGTGCATTTCCATTCATTTTTTTTAATAAAGTGAAGCTAACAATCTTTTTTTCAGCCAAAATGTGGCTTACGCCCCCTCCTCTTGCACATTCTTGATCCGCAATTGTATGTAGCAACAATACCAAAGGGCGGGGGCCTGGTGCCTGCTTGGAAAGTCAGAGATCGCAGATTCGTCTCCTGCTTTGGCATTCTAAGTTTCAAAGAACAAATTGTTTCCTCCCTGCTCAATCGTAAAGATTAAATATTGTGGGCAGCCTACATGACCGAGAGATAACGTGCTTGGCCTCAGACCAACAGGGCTCAATTTCAAATCATGTGTCTGGAGGGCAGTGTCACCTCATTCATATCACCATTCCCAGGAGGTTCTTCTGTCCCAGTTTAGCCTATATGTGAACAAATGTGGCGTAAAACCCCATTCATTTTATTTCATTACATTTTATAAAGCCAACTAACACCTGACTCGACGTTTGCCTGATAACATTACAGTAACATTGCAGCAAAGATCGTGTGAGTTGAGAAAGCCTTCATGGGTCTTTATCCTTGGGTCGATCTACTGTTAGTATTGTGATTTTCGTAATTGCATTACGTAAGAGGGTGTAGTAAAAATGCATTACGGTTACATGTGATAATGATGGATTAGGGCTGCTGTGCATTTCACGGCTGAGTAAGAAACAATAAAAGTTGATATTTTACAACTCGATTTTGTTAGGCCTATTTAAGGCAGAAGAAATTGAAGAATAAAGACTTCGTGAAAATTTCTGGCTAACTGGGGCCTATTAAAAGACACAGAATAAATAATAATAGCACATCTACTCTTGTATGTACATAATTTTTACATTGTAGTCCGGTAAAAATGATTTTTTGTCAAGCATTTTTCATTACGTGCAGTGGGCCTACTTCAGAATGTGTATAAAATCAGCAAAATGTATGATGGGAATTGAACATATAATAAATTCCAATGATGGATAAGATATAAATATATACTACCGGTCTATACATATTTTATTTTCATGATAAAGCAATTTAGAGCATAGATATACATTCTCTGACACACCTGTAGCTGATATTTTGCAATGCTGTTGACAATTTTCAAGGCCCCTGGGCCTCTTGTTTTTATTATAGGCCTATGTCTACCTTTTCTAATTACCATTATATAATTTCGCTATCGCTGAACTTAATAATAGTAAGCCTATAAACAGTAAACCTTTAAATATAACATGCATATCTTTTTTGCATACATTTATGTCACACCATCCATATTCTTGTGGAAAGATTCGAGAATTTCAAAACATTTAAACTAATGAAATACCCAATGTTCCTATATGCGATATCACAATAATAGTGAATACTAACAATGCAAGCGATTCTAGGCCTAATTGAACTTTATAATAAATTTTGACATGATAACTCCATTTGTTTCTTGTACAAAAAAAACATAAAACAACTGCAATATTGTTATTGTATCTGGAAAAGCATTAAAACCGAAGTTTTACATAGTTAAACTACGGTTAAAAATAATAACAAAACATTAGTACAACACTTTTAAAAACTGGATAATTTAACTTGCGTTATCTTTACATCTATGAATGCATGTTCCCCCTGGCTACAAAATATTTTTCTGTATTAATCTGTCATTATATTGTTGACAAGGCCTAAAGCCACAATGTCAATAGCAACGACATGCTTATATGTTTATACTGTAGCCATAGATGTACGGTTTAATATGTTAATGTTGTGCCACTGTCAACTATGGGTGATAACCTGATAACCACTATCTATAGTGCCACTCAAAGTCAAAAGGCTGTAACCGCTTATTATAAAAAGTAAGCAGTTACTGGATTTTCTCTTTACATAGCAGTATAGATCAGTGTTGTTATGATTTGTTTCTGTCTAGCATACAGTAACCTGTCTGATCAATGTGCGTTTAACCCTTTAGACCCTAACGTTGCAATAAAGCATTATTTTACATCCCTGAAAACTGACCTAATTTTCCTACAACCATGACAACTAAGGGTTTTATAATTAAAAATTCCATGAAACTGGTTTACCAATACATGGCAATTTTCTTTAATTTTTTCACCCACTTCAAATCACCTTCATCCACTACAAGCCGAGAATTGCGACAGCAATTCGCGGCTTGTAGTGGATGAAGGTGACAATGGTAAACTCAGGATTGAAAGGGTTAACTAACTTATCACATAAGCATGACTAAATTTGTACACCAGTCCCTCCACTTAAGAGTGAAGTAAGACTGTTTTCAATATAGCCTATTATTGCGAAGCTTAGGAAGAGAATGAATATGATCATAAGACTATGTTTTCATTGTTTGTGGATATTTTTGTGGTACAGAACGGGAAACTGGGTAGGCATACTCTGGTTAATATATCCGTGTGAATTAGCCTGGAGGTACAGTAGACCTGTAAGATGGATATTGACGTAAGTAATATCATATATTTTTATTAATATATATATAAGATGCTGTCATATAATAACCCACAGATTCAGGGTGTAAATGGTCAGCAGCAGGGCGTACCTGGCTAGCAGCAGGGTGTAAATGGTCAGCAGGAGGACATAAATGGTCAGCAGCAGGGTGTGAATGGTCAGCAGCAGGGCGTAAATGGTCAGCAGCAGGGTCTGAATGGTCAGCAGCAGGGCGTAAATGGTCATTGACCCCCTTCCATTTTAGGTCTACCGTGCCCTATTTCTGGTCATATAATTACATTTAGATCACAACTATCCACAAATATATGCGTTAACCCAATGTTGAATTTGATTTGGAATATGGCCTAGAGAGCAGCAGCAATGACCAAAATGGGCAGTTAACGTCTTTGGTTTAGAAAAATACTCGAGACAAGATAAATATTTCAAATGCTCATAACCCTGTTAACACCCAAGTATTTTTTTCTCGTTTTCTTTTACCTTGAGGTGTGTAATGCTGTCGCAATTCCAATTGAAGATAAATAAAAATTATATTATTTAGATAGTACACTCTATAACCAATATTGTTCAGAATATGTTTATTTTGATTAATTTACTATTTTATCTTTTTTTTCAAATATGGAATGTGGTGAATTCAGCAATTTCACTTGAAACCCTTTCATGCCTGAATTTCGCATTGTCATGTTCATCCACGACAAGCCGCGAATTTTTGCTCTCCCAATTCTTGACTCGTAGTGAATGAAGATGACTTGTAGTGGGTCGTAAATGAGAAAAAACATGTTGTTATTATTTAAAAAGTTCCATGAAAATGTTCTTTCAAAACCTCTATGTGTATGAAAAAGAGTCATTCTTCAGAGACGCAAAATAAAGCTTTTAGGCATTGTGAAGGGTTGAAGAGTTAGAGGGCTAGCCCTGTGTGAACTGCACTTCAAATATTGACAATGTGACATATTATGTTTATCTGTGATTGGCGATTAACGTTTTTAAATGTAATAATTATATTTAAGTGTGATCCGCTTGATATATAATAGGTCACGTTTCATATATGTGTGTAAATGTAACTAATTGGGGGTGATATCCATTCAATGTAGTAATATTGATAGAGGTCAAATGCCAGAAAATTACGGAATGTCGTACTTTAAATGGCAAATTTTTAAATGGAAGCATTTTTATTGCATTGAAATTGAATATTAGATTCACATTCAAGAAAGAAAATTATCGCAGTAAAATTAGGCAATGAAAGCCTAATATAAAATGGGAAAATATTAAATTTAAATGTGGTTGAAGGGTAATAGCATGGTTCTGAGGTGGAATCTCAGTGATATATTTTTACTTGAAGCAGACCTGTATCGTCCAGAAAATAGCATTCATTATGTACCCGAAATTATTTATCTTTCCATAAAATATAACCTATTGTAAGTGGCAGTGATATTTATATCGATAACAATAATATTTATTTTGTTCGACCAGAATGTATTTCCATAGTCTCTGGAGAATGTTGAGATTTTTGTGGCACAAGACTAGAGACTTGGTGACGTGGTGTCTATATCCGTGTAAATTAGCCTGGCACCATAGCGGTCCTGTAAAATGGATAGTTACGTAAGTAATGTTATATATTAAAATCAATACATTTACATATCAATATGCCGCATATTCACACACAGACACAGGCCGGAAATGGTCAGCAGAATGGGTGATGACTCCAGGTTTTTTTATAATACCACCACTTTGTCGCACATATTGTTTTCAATGCAGCTTTTTTTATTAACTACCGATATGAATAGCATGTATTTATTGTATCATCAGAGTCATAAATGTACGTGTAGTCGAAGGGAATCGCAGAGTTCGAAAGTTGAATCACATTAACATATTGTGATTCAAGCTGAGCTGAAAAACCCAGATGCATTCATAGCCCCCCCCCCACCCCCGAAATTGTTTACTTCCCTATAAGAATTAACATTTAAAACGCCGACTTAAATAATATGAATTTTCACCCACTTGAAGCTGTATCTCGCCACCAGAAACCACAAGTTCTTGTGGGTATACTAACATTACTCATTTTGTTTAATTTGGGTCCGAACATTAGCAAATATTTATGTTTAAACTCTCATTGCGGACCCAATAAGAGTGATGTGATGGGTTAATAAAACGGATTTAATACAACTATAGTCGTGCGTAGTCCAGGGGCTAGAGGGGTGTGGGCATGAGAGAGGCACGGGGTTTCTCTTCAGATTTGATAAATATAAAGTATGGGCTTCAAAAAAGCCGGTTAAACGATTAACATTGTTGATATGGCTGCTATATAGACAGGGATATATCCTAACCAATCTAATAAACATGTCTGTCAAACTTTTCTCAACGGTTTCTACTGTATTTTTTCCCGTAGATTTCAAATCTGCCAGATACCATTCGAGATTTTGCATATTTAATTAGCTAATTGCATATTTCCATAATGGCCGCCACAAAAAAAGTAATCTGCTATGAATACAGTCACGGCAATCATAGAAATGTGTTTTTTTTGGCCCTAAGTTCGGGTTTTGAGATCCCATAATGCCATTTTGACGACAATGTTATTTTTGGGGTCATTGGAAGGTCATAGGTCACGTGACCATTGAAATACAATATCCCACCTTTACGTTTTAGCAAAAAGTGCACAAATTGACTTTTGGGGGATAAAATGATGATTAGAATGCCTGATATTATATATTTGATTTCAGAGAGTTACATCTCATACACAAGACTATATTTATTAATACAAGATGGCCGCCCTAATTCAAAATGGCCGCCAGCCGAACCTAAAATCAAGATATCTGAGCTTCTAGATATCATATTTAAGCCATCTTAGTGTCTAGATTGGGGTTTTGTGGATCAAGGAATACAATGTCAGACATCATTATACTTTCAAATGCTTTTTGATGTCTTTTTGATCTCTATAGTTTGATATTTCGGCAAAATTGTGTTATATCATAGTTATATATAAGATAATTTGTTTTTAAAGTTGTCTAGACCAATATTTTCAGGGTCAAAGATCGATATAAAACCAGTCCTGAAGTGATGTTATGTCTTGTAAATATGTATACCAGTAGGCCTATATACACAAAACTCTGCTTTTATGTTTAGGAAATAATGTTCCACACTGTATAAGAATAATCACTTTTGATAAGAAAACATCATGAGCGTTCGATGTCATAACAATGATAATGTTTATTGATCAAAAACTTGATAATAGAATGAGTATTAGCCCTTGCAGTGATATAGCATTTGGCATTATAATCACTTCATAACATAGTCAGTCTAAGGGGTACTGGGATGATTTCTAGTAGCAGTACTTTTCGCACCCACCTGGGGAGGGTCATTTGGGCTCTGTCCCGTCTGTTACATGTTGGGGAAGCTGCAGCCTCCACGTGCCTAGCTATAATATTGTGGTGGATTGCCAGCTGGGTAGCCTGTTTCCTCCACTCAATAGTTGTGCCAATGCAGCTCCCGCATCAGTGAAGGCACTGATGTTGGCCGTGCTAGAGCCTAAACTACAGGCAATAGTGTTTGACATTAGGTCTCTCATGTGGGATGAATGGAGTTACCCTCAAATATTGTGACTCTTGAGGACTATCCGACCAGAAGATAGCGGGACTGTGCTAAAGGCCTTGGTGTTTCAGCATTAAATTGCACATCAAAACCTAAGTCTTTGATCATCTGGGCATGTCTGGGGGTAAATCCCAGAATACCCAGAACATCGGGCAGTAACCCACCATGCCCTATCACCCCACGCTCACGTCATCAAGGTCTCAAGGTGTTGTACGCAGCCACCTTTGCTTAGATATCTCTGACAGTCTTCTACATAGCAGGAGCTTTTTCTTCTCTTACTCGAGCAGTTTTTGTTGCAACCCTTCTTGCAGCCACGTGTCATTGTGTGTGTCATATATGGTGGCCTTGGTGGGTTTTGTAGATTTATCTGGGATCAGTTATCATTTTATACAACCCGCCCATAGTCCTCAGGCTTGCAGGTAAGCTTGGCGATGTAAGCTGACTTGTCAAGTGCTGTTGCAAATGCTGCCCGCTTTAAATGATGTTCTAAAGCAAGAGGGTGGCAGTAATTTCAGCAGTGATTTGTTATTATAAAACTTGATGAATCGGAGTATATATAGCTATATCACAGCCTTCGAAGTTGGATTATGTGTTCACAAGAAGCTACTTTGCCTGGTCATACACATCTACCGTTATTTCAATATGAGCACCATGGCATCATTTGCTATCATGCTATTTCCGTTTTCTGCGAACAATGATGGAGGCATATTGCTACATTCATGATCACCAATAAAGTTATTAATGTTAATGTCTCCACCTCTTACTTTTTGTGTGTTATTTGAAGAAAAGTAGAAATGTCATTACTCTTGTCAGACGAAGCAATTTGGCTTATATACTATTTTGGTTTCTGGTTCTGAGTCATTCACGGGTGACAAGAGCTTCCTATAATTATGATCTTCAAAGTAATGGCAGCTTTGGACACCATTTCTTTCACATCAAGACCAGAAGCTCTGCTGAACATAGCAAAATAGATAACAGGGAGCGATCCAAGTGGTTTTCAAGAGTTTTTTCCAACAAGACTCGCTTTCTTGCTTTTCTATGTCAGACATGGTACCAAGAGCAACAAAGTGATCCTTGCATTTGTTCAACTAAATTTCACTTAGGTGGTGGATAAAACAGAGTGTACTAATTACAGTCACATACATTGCATTGTATATATGGTAATTGGTCGTTCATCTCAAGACAGCTATCCATTCACGAGTTTTGCCGCTCCAATGGGTCATGCAAACTTTAGGGCCCTGTGATTTATTCACATTATCAACGGACGAGATACCATCGGCTATTCATTCTTGACTGGCATGTTAAAGTTGGCTGAATGATATAACTACACTGGTAGACTTTGCTGATGATGGTGCTCCCATTGAAATCACGATATATGTGTGTGACCAGTCACAACAGCTTTTTGTGAACTCATATTTCAACAAGGGAAGGCTGTGATAGAGATAGGCTCAGAGACAAAACGTTCTTAAATAATATTAATAAGTCAACACTGCTGAAGTTGTTGCCACCCAATGAAAATGCTTTCTAACAGCATATAAAGCATGCAGCCAAGCCATCCTCAAGCCTTAGGACTATGGATGGGTTGTATAAAATGGCAAGCTGATTCCTGTTCAGTCAAATGTTTTCTTATCAAACGAGATTAATAATATCTAGCGCAAAACATTAATTTCACACTATCAAATGCATGGCTTTGTGTACTATCTTGTTAAGAAGACATAAAATCACTTTAGGGTTGTCTCTATATTGATCCTTGACCCTTAAAAGATAAGTTTAGACAATTTAAAAGCAAATTATCTTAAATATTGACCGATATATTGAGAAATTAAAGTTTCTCGGTAATGGCCGCCATTATTGGCCTCCTGTCAATTTCCAGTAGTCGATTTGCAAGGTTGTGCACCTAGGTTGTGATCCTAAATATATGTAGATATCATTTCAGGTGCCCAACCTTTTACAACACGCCGTGTCAGACTGTCAGTTTTCCAGAAAATATGATGTTAACGCCCTGGGTAGTAGTTTTACATACTCTACAACATAACAGTGTCGTTTTATAATGTAAATGATGTTTATTTACCTATTTTGTCGCTGTCATACACATGTAATTTATATGGCTTAACTCTATATCATGTTAGTATGTGAATTCAGAGCAGTGTGCGGATGATAAACTCATTCTGGGAGGAAGTCATCCAAATATAACTATGGTGGCGTAGATGGATCACACAATTTTGCCAAAATATCAAACTATAGAGATCAAAAACACTTCAAAAACCTCAAAAAAATCATTTGACAGTATAATGATGTTTGGCATTGTATTCCTTGGCTCAAAAAATCTTAATCAAGCCACTAAGATCGCTTTGATATGATAACCAGAAACTAAGATATCTTGATTTTGGATTCGGCTGACGGCCATTTTGAATTATGGCGGCCATCTTGTATTAATAAATATAGTATTGTGTATAAGATGTAACTCTCTGAAATTAAATATATATTATCAGGCATTCAAATAATCATTTTATCCAAAAAAGGTTAAGTTGTGCACTTTTTGCTAAAACGTGAATGTTGGATATTGTATTCAATGGTCACGTGACCTATGACCTTCCATCGACCTCAAAATTAATATTGTCGTCAAAATTGCATTATGGGATCTCAAAACCCGAACTTAGGGCCAACAAACACATTTCTAGGATTGCCGGAACTGTATTGATAGCTGATTACTTTTTTTTCGGCGGCCATTTTGGAAATATGTAAATTAGCTAATTAAATATGCAAAATCTCGAATGGTATCTGGCAGATTTGAAATCTACGGGAAAAAATACAATAGAAACCGTTGAGAAAAGTTTGACAGACATGTTTATTAGATTGGTTAGGATATATCCCTGTCTAATATTATCCCTATCACAAACAATAAGTTCACATATACATGTAATATCAAAATGTTTGTTGTTCAACCAGGAGAATGTTCAGATGGTTGTGGTACAAGGTGGGAGTCTGGATGTTGTGGTATTTATATCCAGCCTGGCAATATAGTGGACCTGTCAAATGGATATTCACGTAAGTCATGCCATATATTATAAGTATTGGATAGAGTCCGAGGAGCTCTTATTCTTAGCTGTGAAAAAGGTCGGGGCCGAAGCCGAGGCTTTACTCACAGTTAAGAATGTAGAACCTCGGGGTTATATCTGAATTAATACACATCCGCCCATAATTAACCCTCGGTTCATCCAACAAAACAACATAGTAGTGGCAGTATAGCAATAGCTTATTATGTCAAACAAATGCCTTCAGCTGCCAAGAGCTAGCTGAAGTCAGTCCTATATAGCACAATCTGATGACAATACGGTACAATTGATCAAATTTGAATTTACCAAAAAAAAAAATCCGCTGCGACACAACATACTGTGCCGTGATAAGCAGGAGGTGGTTATAAACCTTGAACCTCGCGCCAACCCGCCGGGATCTTGTCCACTCAGGGAGCGGGTATCCCAGCGGTCTCGGCTGATTGGTCAGCAGCGGGACCAATCTAGACTAGATACAGAGCCTGTGTATGTCTACAGCAGGCTGTGTAGCGCGTCGTATGAACCGTGGTTAATTATTTACTATTACTGATAGTAATGCTACACAATAAGGATCCCTCATAATCAACAGCTCGGTCACGGGATCTAAAGTCGATCCCCCTTTATAATGGCCGTAGACCCGTGAACATAAGTATTCAAATGAAGCGGACATAGCTAACTATAAATCAATTGTGATGATTTTAAAACCCCTTGATCACTAGATTTATATCAACATATTTCAGCGCTTTAACCCTTGGGGCCTTCACGATGCATTAAAGCATCATTTTACATCCCCGAAAACAGACTTAATTTTCCTACAACCAAGGATTTTAGAACGAAAATTTCCATAAAACTGGTTTACCAATACATGGTAATTTTCTTCGATTTTTAAACCACATCAAATCATCTTCATTCACTACAAGTCGAGAATTGCGACAGCAATTCGCGGCTTGTAGTGGATGAAGATGACTATGGTAAATTCAGGCTTGAAAGTGTTAAGAGTTATATAATGCTAAATATATCTATAGGGTATCTATCTATTCAGTGCAGTTGACTTACATATATGGTTTTACCCGTCACAACGCTGAAATATGTTTGTGTAAATCATAGAGACCAACGGGTTTTTCAATTTAAAATCATCATACATGTCCTAATTAGCTCTTTCCGCTTCATTTGAATACCCAAGATATGGGTCTACGGCCATTATATTTTTTTGTTTCTTCTAGTGTGCGGGCCCTTTTTAGATATCCGTATCTGATGTCTATAGACGTTAGAGTCTGACGTCAAAAGACCCCGCGCTGAAAGGGTTAAGATATTAACCCTCTAAACCCTCACGATGCATTAAAGCATCATTTCGCATCTCTGAAAAATAACCTAATTTCCTGAAAACATATAAGTCGACCATGCATATCTAATGCCAGACAAACGGAAATTTTCATGGAAATGTTTAAAAAATAACAGTATATTTTTTCATTTGTCGCCCACTCTGAGTCATTTTCATCCACTACAAGTCGAGAATTGCGAGAAATTCGCGGCTTGTAGTGGATGATCACATTGGGGCCATATTATATTGACATTTTGCAACAGGAAAATCTATCTAAAAATATGGCTGGTGTCGATAATATAGTAACATTGATCATATTTCACACATTGCTATGCAAAATAGAAAACGAGTTCCCGAATTCCGAGGCCCGGCTTTAGTCTGTTTGAGTGCTTTCGACAAAAAATTGGCCTAATATTTTGTAAACATAACTGTATTGATTATTCTCATGGGCCAGAGGCTCGTTTCACTAAGAAAATTTTATCTTAACTTTGACATAGTTTAGGTCATTTATCATTAAAAAGTTAAGATCATCTTAAGATCATCTTAACTTTTTAATGATAAATGACTGAGAGTTAAGAAGCGACTTTGTTAGTGAAACGAGCCCCTGAATCCTTAATGTCCAGGATATAAATATTGAAAGAACAAAGGAGACAAGTATATCTTCAACGTGTAGGCCTATTTCTTCCACCACCATCGCTGATAAGTCAGTGTACCCATCTACACGATGTACCTCGTACACACAATGTAGGCCTACCCACCCAATACCGGTTCAATGTTGGGCCAGCGTCGCAGCCCTTTGCTGGTTCAATGCCGGCCAATCGTATTCGACGCTGGCCCAACATTGAAACAGTGGGTGATTGTCCCGTGTTTGCTCTGACTGCCACACGGTTGACACTTTATCCCCCGAAAGGCCACCACCCGTATAACACAATACGATTGCCCACTTGTGAAGTAATGCTGGGCCACCGTCTGCGACGCTGGGCCAACATTATTCCAACCAAAACTCTTTAAGCTCTTAACCACGAATATAATCATGCATATATTTTTTTCTCAAGACTTTTTAAACACGAAAGTACTTGACCTAGGGACCTCAATCCTTATATTGCACATGTTCATAAGGACTGGTGTACAGAAATGTCAACCGTTTCCCACACACAGTACTCCTCTTTCCTCTAAATAGGACACAAGCTCATGCAAAATAAACTTAATAGGATACCGGTCGTAGGCCGTTCCTGAAAAAAGAAAGTTTCTCGATGCCATTAGTCACACCGATTCTATTATTCATCAGTATTATTTTAACCTACATGGTTTCAAATATTAGAAATTCATTCCTGTGATTAAGGGGATGACGTATAAATCTGTCGTGAATGCAATATATATCAATATTTACTAGATCATCTGATCATGGTTTTTAATTTCATATGGTGCGTTTTTGTTGATACAGTAGATTGGTACGCGCTGTCAAAGCTTTCTTTACCTACGATGGAGAGGAGTAAGTATCCCCGAAAGAAATGTGGAGCTAAATAATAAACGTATGCTTGCATAAGAAATTAAATAGTTTTTAACAGTACATGCCAGAAGTTTTGATTGTCAGAATTTTTACATTGCATGAATATTTTTTACCTATCAGTGACTGTTACCATGATAATGTATGAATAGAAATAAATATTTTGATTAGAAACACATATATTGGAAATATTTGTTTTTCAACATGAAACCTTTCATGTATGTGGTGAATGTCAGTGAGTTTAAAAACCTAGATTGTAGTGATTATAATAGTAATATATTATGTTTGTTCGGCAATGTCTTCACCCAGCTTCAAATGACGAAAACTATATCTGGCGGCTCCGAAACTGTTCAACATTATTTTCTTGAATGCCCATTGCAAAGCGGATCTAGAGAAGATTTATTTGAAATATTACATAATTATACCGATGTTAAGAGTACCTCAGCAATTTTGCACAATATATTACAAAGTGTTAATGTTTTTTCAATTTCTTTTGTCTTTTGAGGATAGCATTTTCATTAGTTTATTAATGATATGTTGTAATCCTCGTTAATTAAATATGTTTAAACCAAAACTATATCTGTGGATGACATAGACATATTCAAAATTGAATTATATGATTAACTGAGCATCTTTCACGCCAATGGCAGTGACACTTTATTTGGTTTGAAACTAGCTTAAATCCGCGAAGGGTTAATTTGGGGTTATTATTGTACAATTTGAGCCCTACCAGTGTCCTTTGATTTAATGACATTGACAGAGATCAAATTGCAAAAGAAGAGCTGCAAATTAACACATTCCAAACTCACGCTATTGTCATATGATGCTTCGTTTCTTTATACAGTCGATTGGCACATGCTGTGAAAGCTTTCTTTATCAACCTTGAAAACGAGTAAGTATCTGTGGTCGAGAAGTGCAAAAAGAATATTTGCTTAAGTAATGTGGTATAATGTATCACATAAGCGGTCTTGCTATTTTAATTGCTAGACATATCGAAATTAATATTAAGAGTTAATGGGTGTTTAATGTGGATCGGATTTAAAAGCAGTATTAATATAAATACTAAAAAAGTGATGATCTGTGCTGTCTATGTACCGCTGATAGATTCTTGTTATAATAGCATCAAACATATTTTTTTCTGTTATTAATATATAATACAGTACATATTGAAAAAATAATGATACTTTTCTTTTTGGAGATTTTAATGCCCGCAAAAGTAGCCTACCGGACTTCATAACAGATGAATGCACTGCTTGTGTCAGCAAAACAGACACAATATCATGATATCAGGGACATAATAATTATGGACACTAAATGTAAACTGTTATTAAACTTTGTCAAAATACAACTCTATTATTGCAAATGGTGACTTTATCAGGATAGACACATTTTTAGGCTATTATACTACATTTTATCATATAAATTGGTGAAGCCCTTTCACAATACATATGAATCTATGAAAGGTTGTGATCATGTGACTGAGTATAAACCTTATCACACGCACACATTTGGAATACATCGCGAACTGACCAATCTAAGATATATTTACAAAGAGATGATTGCATTAATTTAATAAATGCCACCACTGATATATCAAGAAATGTGACCACATGCAAAAGCTTATCATTACTGCATCTCTTGGTATCTTCAAATAAGTCAACATTGGCAATAACAACAGCTCCACAAAACAGATGGCAACCTAGGCCTGGTTTGATTTAAATGTGTAGTAATAATCCAAATATAATTTGGGTTTCTGGAAACGTCTGCAACGTGCAACGAAAGTAGCCTACCACTGAACTACAAAAGTTTTAAGATTGTTTTGTAAAACAAAGTGAGCCGCCTAGGGTCATAGAAAAAAAAGGAAGAAAAAGAAAATCGTTCTTTAAATGCTTAATTTTTAAATGGAAGATTATTTTTATTGAATTGAATTTGAAAATCAAATTCACTTTGAAGACAGAAAATATCGCATGTAAAGTAATATGTATAGCGCCATGTGTGCATAATTTATTTTCATTATATATATTTTCATTTTTTTTGTACACTGATGATAGTATGCAGTCATTCGTTCATTATTTTATTTTCTATTAATGGATGAATGTTCATTCAAAAACGAAGCATTGGATACATTTTATCGTGGTCGATGAGAATAGTACCGTTCTAAAGTGGAATCGCGGTGACACATTGTGCTTGAAGCATAGGCAGAAGCATGCAGATAATTTCATTCTTTTTTTTAATTTGCATACATTTCTTGATATGTTTCTTAAATAATGCAATCTAATCGATTACGTCAATCCAGACCAAGGTGAATATCAAACACTCCATTACAATAGCCATCAACTTTATTTGATAGAACATGAATATCTGACTATAAACGTGGCTGACCATATTTTGCTTCATGTTTATATGCAAAATTGTTATTTAACGTTAATGTTATTGATTATTCACATTGGTTCTATTGTTATTATTCTACCCTGTATTATTTTACCATGAAGGCTAGCTTCCATATTTTAAAAATACATTCCTTGGACTAATGGGATGACGTCAATATAATATCTATCGGGACCTATCTATCAATATTTACTAGATCATCTGATCATGGTAATGTATGTCATATGCTTTTGTCTTGATACAGTCGATTGGTACGCAGTGTCAAAGCTTTCTTTATAAACCCAGAAGACGAGTAAGTATACATGGTCTTCATCGTCAACAAATATTTGAGCAGTAAATAGATTTAATATTCTTTATCATTTGCTTGCATCTTAATGGGAATTAAAATTTAATGATGTGTTAATGTTATTAAGGAAAATAATTTAAATCCTAGCAGCATACGATGTATAGTGCAATACAGTACAAGGACCAAGAAGGTACAACCACTTATTGAATACTTTGTTGTGGGAAATATGACTTTTAATTAAAAATTATTATTTTTCAGCAAATGTATATTTTTATGTGTTGATCAAACAATTACATTTTTATTCCTGCTAGAACAAAACAGCTTCAAAAAAATATTTCAAATCTGAAAAAAGATAACCAATCATTGCTCCTACAGTAAGTAGTTTCCAGCTGACTAAAATATATAAAACAAACCCCGAATAAACAAAGCCTAATGTGTGTATCTTTGTTGTGATATTTGACATATTTAAGTTTTATGGTATGTTTTTTTGTGAACATGGGTGAGTGAGTGAGTGAGTGAGTGAGTGAGTGAGTGAGTGAGTGAGTGAGTGGATATAACATTAACCTCTAGTCTGGCTGAGTTACAACTTGCCATGACGGTGGAATTCTCTCCAGCATGTGCGGGTTGTGTCCTCAGCCATGCGGGTTATTGTGTCTACCACGTGATGTATCGTCCTGACACATCTACATTGCCACGATGTTATTATGTAAAACTTGTACACTCGGTGACACCGGGTACAAAGTTTGGACATACATTTTTGTATTGTATTTTATTGACTGACTGAGTGACTGAGTGATCGTGTGAGTCGAAGTGAGTGATTGTATAACATGTGATTCGCTCAGATGTTCTTCATAACATCAACTACTTGTAACGAGACTTGCGTGTGTTCAGTAATTTAATTGTGATATGTGTAGCTGCTTAATAATTTGTATTGTGTAGGTCTTAAAAGAATTATTGAATTGGATTATTCACATATTTAGCTACCAATACAGTTTAGTACAATAATTACTTTAAATTATATTTCAATATTAGTGAAATTGTCGCATATTGTATTCCCTGATGTCATAATTCTGAAAATAGTTATTATTATGCCACTAATAATAGCCTATTGAGTTCAGGGGTATATCTTGACAAGTTGTTCTTGACCATAATATACTTGACCATTTAATATTTAAAAAATTGTATCAATTATTTGATCATCTATAGATTGTAATCGTGCTACGTTTCATAATATATGTAGGCACATATTATGTTTTGACAGGTTAGATAAATTACAACAGAAATATGACAGTTTAACTAAAAAGTGAGTATTATTTATACTCCCTTTATCCCTGGGCCTGCTATTGAATATCTTATTTCCTCAGATGAAATGTGTACATAGGTTTAAAGCAGATGAGATCACTCACGTAATTCCAACATGGTAAGCATTAATTTCTAAGACATTTTAAAGCTATTGTTAATGGTAGCAAAAGATTGCATTACGGCTGCTATTATTAATCTAACACTGCACCATAATGGGTATGTTCTTAATAGTGTTGACAAAGAAATATCATCAGCGATGTCAAAGGACGAAACTGAAACAGAGATCATCAACAGAAAATGTCGGCCGTCAATCATTCGTGAGGAATATATCAAACTCAGTTTCCAAGAAGCCAGTAACATTAAAAGTTTGATCGTTTTGAGTGATGAACTACAAAACGAGACGGTTGACTCATTCCTGGGACGATTTTTCGGTACAATATATATGGTAGGTTGTTTCCGCTCCTGAGAAGGTATTCATATTTTATAATATGTAGTATTGAATTAGAGAAAGAACATATTGCAGCAGATATTTTGAAAAGTACATTGTTAGTACATCACTATATCTAACTGCTTTTGCTGAATATATACCAACAGTTATTATTCATATTGAACACTTACAAAATATATAAAACACTGATATGTACTCTAAATTAATGTGGTACTATATATTTCAATCTGAGAAGATAACAAATATAATCATGGTAACCTAATTAACTCTTGTGCTGGTGAATAGTATTGTTTGTTACTATTTTTGCTTCATTGCTAACGCAATTTCAGGTGAATAATGACAAAAAAATTACTCATTTGTGAAAAATAAGCAGACCCCAAATACATTAGATTAACTAATCATCCATAACAAAATATTTGATCAGTTTCATTGACATGTTATATTCTTTGAAACATCATTCATACTGTATATGTATGGTCCTAGCATATATTCATATTCAAATATATGATTACCTGCAGTTAAATCCTCACGTCGTTAGGCAAATGATGTGTAAATTTGTCGATAGAAACTAATGCATAAATCAGAGATAAAACGAGAAAACCTTTAATTCGAATTTCAGTTGCAGAAATGATCGATAATGTAATTGAAATTCGAAGCACAGCTTTTTAATGGAAATGATTGCAGACATCGTATCGTGTAGGCATACAGTCTGTTGTTACTATTACAATTACTATTATTCCCCAACCAGTCACAATATTGTGCAAATTTGTAAATTAAATATGATGTTGTTGTGCTAGCACGCGTCAAATAGAGATAATATGAAGATAAATAGGCACATTCAATTTTTCTATACAATAAACTACATTAAATAATGTTGTTATATTTCACAGGTGGCCAGTGAGGAAATGTTAAATTTACAGAGAATACAATTGGATAAAATCAATAACTGGCTAACACAACCAGCTTCTGCAATGTGGGATTCTTCATTTACATCAGAAGAACATACAAAACAGAGACAGGTTAGATATATATTTCAATGATGTGCATGATCTTGATAGATAGTTGATAATTTAGGCCACTTTGTGTGTTTAAACCTTTCAGTGCGGGGACCGACTTTAGACGTCAGAATGAATTTGACATCTTCAGACGTTGGTCCCCGCACTGAAGTTGGTCCCCGCACTGAAAGAATTAAAAATTGATAATGGCCGTAGACCCATGACATATGCATTCAAATGAAGCGGAAAGAGCTAACTAAGACATGACCATTGGTCTCCATGGTTTTTTCATAAATATTTCAGCGTTGTTATTGTCAAAATTGATGCCGGTTAATTTGAAATTTAACTGATTTAAGTGATGTCGTGATTCAGACAACGTAATTTATTTCTCAATGTTTAAAAACAACACAAGTTGTTCTCTTCATAACAATGTATACAAGACACACGCCACTAATACTGCACTAAGGGTGATGATAATATAGTGATGCCAACAATGGTAGGCCCTACTTTGAAAGTCGTGTCGGTGTCAACGTGACGAGAATTATGTCGCCCACGTAATTCAATCAACATTCGTGTTTGACAGATGAATGTTTAACATGATAATAATGTTAATAACGTTTACTATGAAATAATGTTGTTGTTTAAGGACAACTCATCTGATAGTGATCTATCATCACGTCTACTGGACAGCGTGTATGAATTCTACAAGGATCGTGGTCATAATATACTCACACATGATGCTGTAAAGGTAAAACAAAAAGCACTATCTAGTCTCGCCAGGACTTATTTTTATAGTTACGGATATTTGGGGGCTAATCATAAATAAGTATTTATAGATATGGCTAATTATAAATAAGAATTGTCCAGGCATACACATTATTATCTTCAACCACCTGCGATTAAAAAGTTAAAGGGTCAATATGAGTTTGTTAGGATTTGGTGCATTCTTGGAATATTTCATTGGATGATTGATATACCTTTCCCTATAATTCTTAAATCCTTTCACTGCGTGGTCTATTGGCTTATAATTATAAAATATTTCATTGCTTCAAGGGTTCATTAATTGCTGACCGAATGTAGTGAATCTTTTATATGAATGAAATCACTGAATATAATGAATGGATGTAACTTAGCTTCAATATTTATATATAATCCTTATAAGTTCCAATAAAAGAAATGTCTTTCATATTAATTATATTTAAAATTAATTTAATAAACTGCTCCTTTTATATAATATATTATATACATGTTGCATTTTCAATTTCATTTTCTATGAACCCTATTTGTCTTTCCAGACAGTTTTTGAGATCAGTTTGGTCAAAGTAGAACATGCCATGACAACTTTTCTACAAGCCGATCACATAGAATGTATCAGCAGAGAATTACGCTGCGCAATGTCAGAACAAAACGCACATAAACATGAGTGGAGTGAATCACTAAGAACATGGATAGCTAACGTATGTAAATTATCCTGGCAAATGGCCGTACAACAACCACAAATGATATTTGACACTCCTAGAATCAACGAACCAATTGACATAGAGAATGATAAAATAATCCCTGTACGCAACATGAACTTTTCTAAGGGAATGGTTATTAGTTACTACCTTGAGCCTAATTTGATGCATGGTGATACCTTACTTGAACGTGGACGTGTTGTACCGCGCTGCGTTATCGTGGAAGAACCTGATGAAACAAATGTAATTTCTAACGAATATAAAACGTCTACATCTATACCAGATAAAACAATGCAAGAAAAAACAGGACTTGATAAGGATATTTCAAGTAATACGTATTCGCAAGGAAGGCACGATTCCAAGATGCACTCTGGTGTAGATTCAGGAAGTGAAGAAACATTTTGTATGGTAGATCGCGATACTAGTGTTCTTAATGAGTTTTTTCCAACTCCCCTGAAAAAAAGAACCGTTGAAGTTGAACGAAACACGATGTAAGAAAGAAATGTAGTAATAATCATGTAATTGCTTATAATTAGACCTTTCAACGCGGGGACCGTCTTTAGGCGTCAGAATGTTACGTCTATATTATCAGATTCAGACGTCTAATGGCCCAGCCACACTGAACCAGTTCGAAGAACGTTCCTGCCCGTTCTGAAAATTTCATGAAACGGGATGAGGACGGGTTGGAACGTGCAATTTTGTCTTTTACCTCGACACAACACAGTTTGAAGTAAGTGCATTACGATTGCAGACAGTTTGTACAACGCTCGCACAACGTTTAGAACGGAAATACGTTATGTCGTTCGCATAGGGCCGTTCTGGGACGTTTCTGCACAGTTTTCACTACGACATGTCCGTTCAAACCAGTTCATGGTCAGTCTTGACCGTTTGCATTGCGTTCTCAGGCGGTCTTTAACACGATCAAAACGGGCTTCTGTGTGTGTTGCAGTCCTATCTGTTATAAATACAACCACGTTCTAACCCGTTTTCCTTTCGATTGAGGTACTTCATGAGTCAACAAGCCAAAAATGGGGAGATCAAAGAAGCAGAAGGGGCAATGTAGAGGAGCCAAGAAGCCAAGAAGCGTAGTCTTTAGCCAGTCCCTCACCCAGCATGTTCTAATTCTCCTCACTCTCCTCAACTCTTCTTGTCTTTATTATTTACGTTGTTCTGTGATCTCTTTATAGTGTTGGTCTGCTTCCAACAGACTTTATAGGAAACTAATATTCATCATATTTAGTGTTGACAACACTTGCATTTGCTCCATGCTAAAATATACCATATTTATAGGCCAGAAATTGGATTTCCAACTGAGGAGAGCATCATCAATATGCTCTATATATTTATATCGAAAACGTTGCTGATCCGATTGCAAACAGGTAGAAGTAGTTGATCTGAGTAGATCTGACTCCAAACGGATTGGACGTACTGACAATGTAGAAGAGACGAGTAGATCTGAATAAGAACTGAGTAAGAACTTCTTAGAACTGTGTAGGAACGTATCACAAACTTTATAAACTGGTTGACACTGCTAAGAACGCATTGAAGACGTAATGAAAAATAGTAAGGTCTGTGTGATGACGGGTAGGACGGGGTAAAACGTAACAGCATTGGTGTTGGGTCATGGACCTATTTTTCCAGGTTCGCACGGCGTTCAGCTCCGTTTGTTCTATATTCACAGTACGGTAATTCCGTTTCCGGTACGGCAATCTCGTTCGAAGTACGACCTTACCCAGTCCTTACCCAGTCCAATTTTGAACGGGTAGAACGAGATCGGATTTTAAATATGTTCGACGTTCTGAACCACCATCCAGTCCTTGCCCGTCTTAATACGATTGTATTCGGTGTACTACGTCTATTCCATTCCTTATACGTTTCTCCTCGTTCTACTCCCGTTCTGCAGAACGTAGCAGTGTGACTGGGCCATAATAGTCCCCGCACTGAAAGAATTAAACAATATATAATGGCCGTAGACCCATAACATAAATATTCAAATGAAGCGGAAAGAGCCAACTAAGACATTTATGATGTTTTTAAATTGAGAAAATTTGGTCTCCATGGTTTATACATAAATATTTCAGGGTTAAAGCTGATTAATACATATACCGTAGGCCACACCTAACTAGTAGCACATGTCTTCCGTTGAATTATCCGTCAATTATCAACCGATTTTCATTTAATGTAAAAATCATATTTCAACAGAGTCCTAATATTCCTGAAAATTTAGTAAAATGATATTCAGTATATCAAAAGTTAGACCATTTGACATGTAGTAAATTAAAATGATGACGTCCCTCTTTAAACCCATTAAACGAATTATAGAATGTTATTACATGTCAAATAGTCTAACTTTTGCAATATTAAAGATAATTTTGCGCCGTTAGGATATGACTTGAAAATTACCTGTGCTAAATTTCAAAGAAATCGGTTGATAAGTGACGGAGAAATCGACGAAAAGCATGGGCTACAGAATTACCAAAAATGACTGTGGCCCAGGGTATAGTTTACAAATCACCCGGCCGTCGTTTTTGTCGCTACAGTTATAACACAATTTGACCTCTAGGCCTGCTATATTTGATGTGAACCTTTGCTGCTCGATTCACTGCGCAAAATGGGGTCGTATTATGTACCAGTCATCACAGAGTGATGCCGCAATATGAGCTACATTTAACATGTTTAGGCTAATTCCTGTGCCGTTGATGCAGGCTTCATACTAAATTAGCTTTAAGTACTTTAACCAAGTCGAATTCTAGTATGAAGCTGTGGGATTAGCGTCTCACCGTTCGGGACTGCTCGGCTTCTCCGAACACTGACGAGTGGCCAGGCCCCGCCAAGCCTCGTTCTGATCAGCCTACGCCGCAAATCGAGCGCGCCCTCAGCCAAGCGCACCACCATTCATCTCATTGCCACTGAAGCAGACGGCGTCCCTTCGTGAGCTCAGGGGCTCAGCCGCATGGCGCCGATCGTCATGCTCCGCTTGGGGACTGTGTGCACTGTGTGAATGTCTAGACTACAATAAAGTGAGAAATACCTGAAGAATGAATCATTAAGAGTTGTTTAATCCCGTCGTCCCGACGGAAGAGTTGATGGAAGGTGGGGGAACGTAACTCTTCAACATATTCATGTCAGCGACACCATCGATCCTCCACCCAACCATAAAGCCTATACTACACTCCGGTTCAATGCAAGTGATGTGCATTGTATTAATTTTTTCCAAGCAAGGATCGTATTTGACTGAAAACTGCTCTGACGCCTCAGCCATTTATTTAAAATAATTTATATATCACTAGTACCATATGTATGTTGACTAATTCAGTAAGTCATAAATAGTATGGTGTCATATATTTTATTATTATTTTATACTATATACACATAATTTGTTCGTTTTTTGTGTTTATTTTCGTACATACATTCAATTTTATCGTTGCCAACATTCATGCTTTGTGGTAAAAAGCAGGGTTTCTTCAATGCATTTATTAAAACATGCACATGTAGTTTTCATGGTAAATGTATTATTTCCTATTATGTAACATCGTTCTTGGTATGTTAAAAACATTACAAATTGAAAATTGGATGACATCGTGCGAAAAGATTAAATAATTACTTGCTTTGTTAAATAAAACATATGAAACCTCATTAAAATAACTACAATGGATTAAAAATATGTTCCCCGTCATTAATATATTTTTAAGTATATAGGCCTACATTTCTTACACTAACATAGAAGTGAGTTTAAGACATTGCATGTTTTCATTCTATGTTGTATAGTTATAATTTTACTTTGGATAGCTGACCTACCTAATACGATTCGGCCTGCTATCCTAAATTAATATTCAAGGATTTAATTACTTGTAAATCTTTACCTAACTTGTAAATTTTCGCGAGGATCTCCTGTCTAATGTATTTATAATAAACGTTATTCCCTTTCTTCTATGCAACGTTGTATCAACGTCGTACATGCTTCGGCCACTGCCGAACAAAATTACATTGATCCAAGCCCATGTGGAGGGCCTTTTACGATATAGGCTTTTCCTCTTTTTGTTTTAGAACCTTGGAATGCCTCCTACTTATTATTTTTTACAATATCAGCTGCAAATCGATGCATACTGACGTCACGAACTTGTATACCTCCTTCTAGTTTCATGTTTCTTTCAGTATTTCTGTAATGATATATTTTGGTTTGGCTTGGAGAAACATTTTTTTGCACAGTTCCATATAACCTTTCAGAATCGTAATGGTTGTCCGCTATCGCAATATACTCGAGCTTTAAAATTGATTTAGGTTTTTGAAATTCACTTCGTTTGGTCTGTAAAAGTGTCCTGATGTGGTAATCTTGGGCTTTTTTATTATTGATCCACAGAGGATCGCTGGGCCAATTGTCTTGGAAACACACACGGGATAATCTGTATTGTGAGATGTCTGGCCGGGATATTTTAGACAGTAAGACTGGTAATGTACCATATCTTTCATCTGGCACCACCACCTCATCCAGGTCTGTCATTATAATATAATCTGATCTGTACATGTAGCGATATAAACAATCGTTCCTTAAAATGAAATTACCAAAAAATATGTCCTTTACTTCCTGTACAAGAGGATGATACCAGTTATTTAAATCAAACACGGCATCTTGTTGAAAGCTATGTATGTAGGGGTCTAGTATAGCAGAGCTGGTGTGGTTGTAGAGAACATGAAATCCACACCTAACATGAGGTTACCTTCCACCATCTCCACAAGTTGATTGATGTCATCAAATCCATTATAAATCTGTCCTATGCAGGCTGTGATGTGTTGACGAGGACCTTTGTAGTTTTCTTGATCATTTTCCACCTTTAGCAGATTGGTAGGTGCCTCACATCGTGTTAAAGACACAGCTGTTGGGACTCGCTCTTCATAATGCTCTATGGCACAGGAGAAAATAATTCCAATCATTCTAAAACAAATAATATATCGTGGCCTGTGAGCTTATTATTTGTAAGTATTTGCATGTTTGGACAGTGGTTCAACACGTTCCAATGCATTTCTAGAACGTGACAATAAAAATATATGGTATAGCTTGGACTGGCCCAAACCAGCCTCTTTTCACCAAAGCTATGTATTCCTATTATTACCTACATCGACGTATGTCCTTTGATTGTTTGTTCATATATCATATTTACATGCGGTTCATTGACAATTTACATAGACGTTCACCAGACGCAGATTCATATTCTGTTTTATTACCGTCAATGAGTTCAGCCAGCAATCAAAATATGAGGTTGATGTTATTTCGACGAATCCAGTATGGTTCACAATGATACTGAGTATTAAACACGTACAAATTGACAAGCCGATCTGTGTGTTAATCACTGAGGGGGGTTAGGTGGTGAAGTGAATAGATACAGTCATGTAGGCCTATGCCAGCATGCAAGCACTTGAGCTTGCCAGCCCTTGATAATATCTATCCAGAAAACGCGCGACTGTGTTGGGCCAGTGTTGTAGACGGTTGACTAACACCAATCCAATGTTATTTACTGGATATTGGTGCGCATCTGATATCAGGTATTGAGCTCTCTCACACCCTATTACCTAGGGATAGTGTCACCAAAGTTGTGTTTCCATTGCAATCTATTGAAGAAACGGACTTCATTCATTTTAGATCAAAACTGTGCAAAGTGTTGCTTAACAAAATGAAATGAATCGGGCTTTAGGGCCACCTTTGAGAACCTCCTGAGGATGGTGAGATGATAGAGATGACACTGTCCTCCAGACACAGGATTCGAAATTCGAGCCCTGGCAGTCTGAGGCCGAGCACGGTCACGGAGGCTCCCCACAATACTGACTTTCACACGTGGATGGGAAAGAAACATTTGTTTGTTTCTTTCAAACCGGGAACCGAACTCTGGCGTGAAAGGCAGCGGTGCTAACCACTACTTTAGGGCCCCCGCCCTGTTGCTTAACATGAAAGGCCCGTACCGAGGGGGGGGGGGGGGAGGGGTGGTGGTGCGTCGGGTGCGCTCGCACCACCCCACAGACAGAAAGGTCCACATAATGGTGTTGACTTTTTTTAGATACCGGAAACCTTAATCTCTGATAATCTCTGCTAATGATAACTAATTGTAACGAAAACAAAATTAAAATACGTCGTTACGTGATAACCGTTACGTGGTCACTGAAAGACAAAATAAATTACTTTAATTAAATCGAACATATTGTGGTAATTAAAAAAATATATATAACATCTTTGTTTTCTGCTCACTCTAATTGAGAAGTTTTATTTTCAGTGTCAAAAAAAGAATTGCCAACTAACCTCTCGATATATTTTAATGTCTACCGTACGTTACTCGTTTCCGTAATCATGTGGTTTATATTACACTGCTTATCGATATTAGAGAGTCCATTTTTATTGTGTAGGGGGAATTATTTGAAAAAACCCGTTACGTGATCAGAGTTACGTAATCACAATCATCATAATTGAATGTTTATCGCGTTACGTAAAAACGGTAAGTAATAGTAGATGTTTTTCATCGAATATATATGGATATATCAATAAATAATCCAACACATGAAAATTATTTTATTCAACATAATAAGAATGTATTAGCAATATTCATTACGTGATCACTGGCTATCTATTTTTATCTCATATATCTATTTTAATTAAAAGTGCAAATATCCTGGTCTAAATGGATTTGTAATTTTTATTTTATTTAGTGTATTATACTCGCCGTCAGATTAACTTGTATCGCATGTTTTTCGCCGATTTCTCAGTCAATTCTCAACCGATTTTCATGAAATTTTGCATGGACTATTTGCGAGTCCGTGAATTTTTCATCGGAAAATACTGTATGGCGAAAAAGTTAGATCATCTGGCATGTAATACAATTCAGGGCTAAAAACAAACTTTAACTTAACCAGTTTAATGGGTTTATAGAGGGACGTCGTAATTTCAAATTTACTACATGTCAAATGGTCTAACTTTTGAACTACATAATATTTTTTGATGATAGTCGCCGCGTGACGCGAAAATAGTCCTTGCAAAATTTCATCAAAATCGGTTGAGAATTGACTGAGAAATCGGCGAAAAACATGCGATACAAGTTAATCTGACGGCGGGTATAGCTAGACGCCTTCAGCGCTGGATACTTAACTAGCATTTCTTCAAAACATTCCCAATTAGGTGTGTAGCATACCAAAAACGCGTGATCACGTAACATTTATTTTTGCGTGGTAAAAGTGTGATCACGTAACGTAATTCTAGCGGACATGGGGCACAGTACGTCCAAAAGTAAAATATTTTAAATTTTGAATTGATCCACGAAAGGACAAAACTAATATTATTTGTTTTCAATGTATATTAACTCTTTAAGTGCTTCATTACTACTTAACATTTTCCTTTCATTTGAAGTTGGCATTGCTCACGCAATTGCCAACTTCAAATGAAAGGAAATACCTCCTCACTTAAAAATTTAACCTGCTAAATTTCACAATGGGGGCTTTACTCAAGATTTATACATGCATATTTGTTCAATTTCTGTCAAATTTTAGTTGTGGAAAAACAGTATAAATGCGTTGAGAAAATAATGAGAAAATAATAAGCCTTTTTTAATAATTCCGTTACGTGATCACACCGGATGATTTATTATTTCTAAATTTTGGACATTGTCACAATGTTTTGTCATTAGACTTGTAAGACAGATAAAAACGTTAAAATAACTAATACATTGTGATTATATGTAGGCTATATATTGTATAATTATTTATTTTGATATGTTATCCATGCAATATAATAGTGAAAATAACTAAATAAAATATTTTTTTTACCATTTGTGATAGTTTCCATCCTGACGTCGAATGTCGACTGTAAAAAATAAAATATTTGTAATGGCTGTGGACTCATAACATGAACCCGATCAGACGTGCCCCAAAGTAAGTGAGTGGGGATATAGGTGGGGAGAGCATGGCGACAGCGTTGCGGTCAAGTCGCTCAAACAAGGCCTGCCCTGATCATTTTATTTGTTTAATAGACCTTTATTTGTTTAATGAAACTATTTCAAATCATTTTGTAAGATCTGAAAGCGACTTTAAAGCATGGAACTGCAATTCACTACCACTTGCCAATCAAACGCATGAAGAATATGATATTATCCAAGACACATTTTCTATTGTATTATCTAAGACACATTTTTTATTGTATTTGCTACATCATAACCTCTATTCATCCTGGCACCACGTCTCCCTTAACCCTTTCAAGCCTGAGTTTACCATTGTCATCTTCATCCACTACAAGCCGCGAATTGCTGTCGCAATTCTCGACTTGTAGTGGATGAAGATGATTTGAAGTGGTTTAAAAATTAAAGAAAATTGCCATGTATTGGTAAATTATTTTCATGAAAATTTCGTTTTAAAACCCTTTGCTGTAGGAAAATTAAGTCTGTTTCCAGGGATGTAAAATGATGCTTTAATGCATCGTGAGGACTTGAAGGGTTAAGCAAATACAGCCATATACACTGAGCTATAGTCAAAAACATATATGTATTGTTGACTTCTGTATCTGTTTACACGAACTGTTGTGATCTTGTATTATTCTTCAGTTACAGGCGTACTGACAACTGCAGACCGAAAGGAAGCAGAAATTCACATGAAACTTGAGGGCATCTTATAGAAGGTCATGTATATATATATAATTATGCTGCATTTTCTATTGATCTATAATATCTGTATGAAGCGATCACCGACGAATAGCATACATTGAATCCACAATTGCGGCAGTACTGTAATTTTATGTTGGCAAGTCAGAACTGTCTGAAATATTTTTTTGGCATAATGATTAGGCTCGCAAGAGTAGATTTTGCTATCTGACGTCCATATGACAGGCTACGTACAATCACCATTGAATAATGAGCAGTTGGTGAAAGGGGTTATTTCCTATACATCTATGTTTACAATGACAATAGGCCTATTGAGCGATGGTTACTTTGAAAATATAAGGATGCAAACCCTACTTTGACAACTTTTATAGAGATACCCTAAATATGTTATTAACAACGTCGCGCAGTTTTAAATAAGGGGGTGGGGTTACTTGAATTTATGTTATTTCTGTTCTAGTAAACCGATCTGCAACTGCTATAGTGGCACATGAACGGTAATTGAATTCCGCTTTTTATGGTATATAAATTATTGTAGTACACATATTTATCGCTCCTTGTATGTCTAAATATAATTTAAATGTGCAAATCAGCGAAATCCATGACAAAAAACCACCGTTGAAAAACACCATTTCATAAAACGCTTTTTACATGTATCCACATTTGGGCCGCGCTTTCAATCGCGATATGAATAAGACTGGATGCTATGTGCTTTTAAATTTTACAAAATTTTGGTGACAGACAAATGGATGGTAGGCCTATCATGCACAACTGGTCTAACCCATTTTTTGGTGTTTTGAGTAATCAAGCATTGATGGTTTTGACCTTTCTGGTAAATCATGCAGCTGAGATAAAACCATTACAAGCCTAACAAGGAATGTACATTGGATGTAAATCACTGTACATTGAAATTATATTAGATAGTTTTTTCCTAAATATGGTTTATGCGAAATTAGAGCACTTTAGAATTGGTTACATGAGGGTCAGACCATTTGTGCATGTTATTTTTTTGTTTGGTCTAATCCACAATTTTTAAATAAAATCACTGATTTTCTAAGAATTATGCTGCCTAATCCATGATAAATTGAAAGAATTCCGTACATGCATCAACATATTAAGGAAATATGATAAAAACAATGAAAATATATGTTATTGATAGAAACAACTTGATAAATTTACGAGTTTCACATTGAGGGTTAAAACATTTGATCACTCATTTTATTTACATATTGTATTAATTTGTATTTATTCGTTTTATCATGTACTTCAAGTTCTTGTTCGATTTTTTACATTGTTTTTATGTATAATCACCCGAGGCTGCACTGTCGCCAATATCGAGTAAAATTTGCCTTGCTTTTTCAGCAGTGAACCGCTTTTTCTCTTTAAATTCTTGGACACGTACATTTCACTCTTTTTGACTCGATCAGAAGTGAGGGTTAGACCATTTGTTCTCTATGAAAATCGTCAAAAAGCAGCATGCGCAAACAAAAAATTACAAAATACAAAATGGTCACCATGTGATTTTTTTTAAATAAGTGATTTTGTGCATTTTGCCTGTAACAATTGATTTTTTCCACTTGACTCTGCATCGAAATGATGGACGTCAAGCAAAATTAGGGCTATAATAAAAAAACTAATATTATATGGAAAATTACAAGAAAACAAAATGCCCGCCGTCTGTTTGAAGAAGTGTATATATCGACAAAAAAAGGAATTAAAAACATATACCAGAATATTTGAATGTCACTATCTAGGGCTTTAGAGTAGATTCATAATATTTTAGCTCTGTTAAATACGAAATGTACAACAAAGCACTAAGTTTGTATTGTATCCCTCTATTTGAAGAATTTCCAAACGTTTTTTAGTGAATACCAGTGCAGGATGTCTCGCTCATGTTAACTTTATACGGTATAGATGTTTGTTATAACTTTTACATTATCTCGATCATTTTTGCAGAAGTGATCTTGACCACCGAAGAAGTGATCACAGTCACTTTAAAAGTTATTTCTACAACTACAAAAGTGATCTCAACCACTGAAGAAGTGGCTGTGATCAGTTCTTCATTAGCCAAAATCACTTTTGTAGCTCTAGATAACACTTATTGGCCGCAGTAATACGATACGATGAACTGGTGTGGATTTAATAGAGGACCAGCGACGCAGACGTTGGGCCAACGTTAACATACAATTGTGTCAATAGTTTACTGGGTCGAAACCAACGCCTCCCACGCTGACACAATATTGTCATACTTAGGACAACGTATAATCTTGTGTGTAGCCGATAGTTAAGAAAATAAAGATGAATTAATTTAACCTTTAATATGTCTGTTGTAGATTTATCCGTAACAAAATGTTTTATTTCTTATGTAGTAAATTATTTTCAAAAATGATTAAACAAATTTAAATAATTAACAATTTCTAAATTGATCCGATCTCTGTAAACAGCTCGTAATGATTTCATAGATTATATTTCATAGATTATAATGCTCTTAGTCTAAGCCGTGAATACCTTGTGTTTCGATTGGGACGAAGTGTCAACACCTAGTCGAGCGTTGAATGTAATAATATAAGCTAATTTTAAATAAAGCTCTAATTTTGCTTGATGTCCATTATTTCGATGCAGAGTCAATTGAAAAAAAAACAATTGTTACAAGCCATTTTGTATTTGTCTTTCACCAAAATTGTGTGATACATAAAAGCACACATAACACCCAGGATACATCTTAATAACGTTTGATGAAATAGTGTTTCACAACGGAGTTTTTTTTGTCGTGGATTTCGCTGATTTTTCAATTTAGATTATGTTTATGCATACATGCAGCGATACATATTTGTTAAGCTCACAGTTAATATGCTAGCAATAAATAAATAAAAACAATTGCAGATCGGTCTACTAGAACATAAATAACATAGGCTACATTTAAGTAACCCTATACCCCCTTATGTAAAACTGTGCGACGTTGTAAATAACATATTTAGGGTACCTCTATAGAAATCGTCAAAATCATCCCTATATATTTTCAATGTTAACAATCGATTTTGTGTTCAGTTTATCCCAGGGCTCCAAAAAGCTTAGTTTTGTTGCGATGTGTGTGTGTGTGTTTTAAACATGTTAAAAGCAAAGCCATAACCACCTCACTTTTTTCCAGTTTCAGGTAGGCGTATGGATCAAGATCTACTCATGAGATTGTTAAGATGCCTTCAGTTTTATGACCAGCTTGGTCTTATAATAGTTCGCTTGATTGTAGGCCTATCTATCATTGTATCGATTCCAATATTTTTTTTATCTTCAGGCTTATATCTAGTGAAATATACAAATAGGCCTAATTGCAATACATATATACATTTCCCTTTACTCGCCCTATCAGGCATCCGTTCGAAATTTACCCAACTTGTGTGTCACTGGTCAATTTAATGCTCAAACGCCTAGAACTATATTTCTCAGCTCGGCTACCATTGAGTCGGATAATCTCTAGAGTAGCAAGTAATAGCAAGCACGTAACTCCATTTATTTTGTAGACCTATCTAATGTCAAACTCTCTATTGCCAGACTGCTGATGTGCATTATAGTTGTGCCTGTACCTATGTTTAGTGCTGTGCAATCAAATCAACTCTTTTCTTCAACCCCTATATTCAATGCTAGCAATAGCTATAGTCACAATATTCCAAAATATATGTGTGTTGCAGTTTCATTTCTGAATACGCTGCCGCAAGTTGGGCCTATCTGAAAGTTGCATTTGACCATGACCTTCACATAGACAACTTATAAACAACTGGCATAAATCAATGAAATATTGACAAAAAGAGACTAGACATGCAGAAAACGATTTGAAACGATGTGGCACACATTAAATTTAAACATACTGTTCAAAAGTTATGTAGGGTAAACATTGATGGCCATTTGTGGCGGCCATCTTGGATTTTCTGGTAATTTCCTGAAACATATTTGCAAGGTTGTCCTCCTAGGTTGTGTTCGTGGCTATATGTAGATATGATTTCCACCGGCCAACCTTTAACAGCCCGCCATGACTCCTCAAATCGTCATGGCTCCATGCGTAAATGCTGTTTTAACAGGGTGCACATGGGTTGAAAACGAATCGAACGAATGGCGAAGCGCCTATTTTTAGTGTAAAAAAACGAAACTAAAAAATCATATCTAGCTGTTAGTGTAGAAAACGAAGTATACTAGCTATAAAAAAAGGAACATCGACGTCAGTAGGCCTATAATAAAGCCTACTGGTATTTCCAGTAAATTACTTAAAGCTATCAAAACCAGTTTAATTAAACCACTTACACTAATATTTAATCATGTTAATCAAATGTTGATCACTCGTATATTTCCAGAGCGGCTGATAATAGCTGAGGTACTCCCTCTGTATAAGAAAGATGACAAGGAAATAATTAAATAACTACCGCCCCATCTCTCTCCTGTCGGTCATTTCGAAAATATTTGAGAGAATTATTTATAATCAGCTCTATTCGTATTTTGAAATTAATAATATTTTGTATTCTGGTCAGTACGGTTTTCGTATAAAACATTCGACTGAATTAGCATCTTTAGAAGTTATAGAAACAATTATTTCTCAAATGGACACAAACAAAATTCCACTAGGTATATTCCTAGATCTTTCTAAGGCATTTGACACTTTAGATCACGAAATTTTAATCACCAAATTGAATTATTATGGTATTAAAGGATTGTTCAATAAATTATTACGAAATTATTTAACCGATAGAAAGCAATTTGTAGGTTTTGAAAATTGTAATTCCGACCAATTAAGCATAGAAACAGGTGTTCCTCAGGGTTCCATTATAGGTCCCTTGCTTTTTTTAATTTAAATAAATGATATGCACTTAGCGAGTAACTTATTTAATTTTTTTTTATTTGCGGACGATACTACATTAACCAGTAAAAACAATCCAAAAGACACTCATATCATAAATAACGAATTATGTAAAATTTCCTTATGGTTGAAACTTAATAAATTATCACTAAATATTGGTAAAACCAGAGCTATGGTATTTCATCAGCCACAAAGAAATGTATCTATTCCAAATTTAATACTAGATAATACTTCAGTTCAAATAGTAGATACTTTTAATTTTCTTGGCATTAACCTCAATAAAAATATGAGATGGGATTCCTATATAAATAACATTTCGAATGAAATTTCCCGTGCGATTGGTATAATTAATCAGATGAAAAAGATACTACTTTTCAATATACTTTTAATATTATACAAAACACTTATATTACCACACATAAATTACTGTCTTTTATGTTAGGGATACCAGTCAGATAATATATTTCGGTTACAAAAAAAGATATGAATTATAACACACAGTAAGTATTACGCACATACTGACCCACTTTTCAAAGAGCTCGGCTTATTGAAAGTCAAAGACCTTTTTGCTATATCACAGCTAAAATTTTATTATACATATATAAACGGAAATCTGCCACGTTATTTTCAGTCAATATCATTTAATGTAAACTCACATCGCTATAATACGAGGAATACTTTATTGGCATTACCAAGAATTCGACATGAATTTGCAAGAAAATTGTTAGTTTATAGCATACCTGTAGCCATTAATAGTTGTGTTATCGATATAAAAAATAAACTGTATACCCATTCACTAGTACTGTAATGCAATTGAGTAAAAAAATCTTTCTTGATAATTATGAAACCGAGTGTTCAATTCCAAATTGTTTTTCCTGTACGCATCTAAATGTCTGATTTCTAACTTTATTTGTTAAACGAATCGTAAAAAAAAACAATTTTATTGGTGTAAAAATGCTTTGAAAATCTTTTAATTTACTGACGAAGCTCTATGTTGAAAATTTATGTTTGCGCTTAGTTAATAAAATTTATATTGAAAAACATTATGTTATTACTATTGGGTGGTCTGTACGTTAGCGACACTTGTCTTAGTGCGGATCTCCCGATTCATTCATTTTCTATCATTTTGTTATATTATTTTAATATGTATCATATTTTTGCTGAATGAATCAAATAAAAGAGGTCTGAGTCCGAGTCTGTCAGTAGGCCTATTATTAGGCTCATAATATGAGCCTAGCATATACTGACAGGGGCGGATCTAGCTTTTCACAGACGGGGGGTTAAAACTTGACAAAGTAATATTTTACTGCTGTGCGGAGTCCGGAGGGCACGCCCGGGAAATTTTTTAGATTTTCAAAGACATTCTCTTGCAATCTAAGGCATATTGGGCATTATGTATCCCTTAGTGTGTAACCAGTTAATAATGAAACCCAAAATAAGATTATATTTTTTTTGAGCGTGGGAGGTGGGGGGTGGGTTTAAACCCCCCGACCTTCCCCCCTTGGATCCGCCCCTGTGTGACGTCGATGTTAGTTTTTTATAGCAAGTATAGTACGCTATAGATCCTCCCTATCAGACTAGTAGGCTAGTGTTAGCCTGCTTGCTGCCTGGGGGGGGGGGGGGTACTTGCCTTAGAAATGGGTAGGGGTGTGCCTCCGGCATGTTCAAAACCTGACCCTGTCGCAATTCGCCTCGCGGCTAAAAAGACACCCTGTCCCAATTTGGAAATTAACACCGAATTTAATCGATCGGCTTATAATGGGGATACCCTTAAACAAGTTCCCAAGTTTCGAAGTTCCCAAGTTCCGGGAACTTCAAGTTCCCAGTTTTCAAGTTCCGGGAACCTCAAGTTCCGGAATTTCAATATTAAAACATTATTTGCAAAAATCGTTTTTGGTCGGAAAAACAATTTGGTACCCATTATTAATTTCAAGTGCCGTAGACTAAAGTTAATTTTATTTATATTTTGTTTCTAGGCGATCTTGGCAAACATTTCACGATGTGAAATTAAATATATAGGCCTACAGGTGTGAAATAAAATTAAAAATATAACAGCAAATTTATTATACAAAATCTAACATGAAGAGTATTACAATATGATATTTTCCAACCAAGATATAGGCCTACTTGTAAGTCTAATTATATTTGAGTGGTGGTCGCAGACGATAGAACAACTTTATTAAACGATTAGGGGCCTACTAGTATTGGGTCTTTGTCGTGTTTGTTGGGCTATATTATTTATTATCCTGTAGAGCTATATTGAGGTCTTTCTTCCACGCACGACGCTGTCTGCACTGACTGCACTGACCTAGAACTAGAACTAGAATCTCGACCCGTGAGAAAATTATGCAATGTGACAGTAACTTTACTTAATAACAGTGAACACACAGTCGATGATATTTTAAGGACCAACGTTGAGACTGCATGGATTCCTATCTGCGAGGTGTGATTTGGCCTATATCCAGGGCCTATAACGTTATCATTATATATTTTCTATGCCTATAGCGGCATGTCATAATAGTCTTTGAACTTGAGAAACAACTGGGCCTCCTCAGATCAACTCTTCTGTGGATGGCTGCCTAATACCAGCTGTAAATCCCCCATCAAACAGACATTGACCCTATGTTGGATTAATGCTGATGTAAGGTCGCAGACGTTGGGCAAACCTTAGGCCCTACCTCAACTTGGGATCAACGTCCGGCCAACACATCTGACACATAGAGGTCTAATTTGTCATTTGAACGAAAAATGAGTGTGCGCCGTCTCTGGTGCAGTGGTTAAAGCCTGGAAATCATAGATCGCTGGTTCGAACCCTCCTCGATCTGGCATAGGCCTATGTGCACAAAGGTGGTCTAGTCTAGAAAAGCACATTTAATTCCATTCATGCGCGCAGCTTGGCAATACTATAATGCGTGGAAAGGCAAAAGGCAGTATCTAAAATGTTTTTTGTTGAAATAGGAAAATAAACATTTTTTGTTAACTTTTTTCGGAATTTCGGAACTTGAAGTTCCCGGAACGTGAAAATTGGGAACTTGAAGTTCCCGGAACTTGGGAACTTGGGAACTTGGGAACTTGTATCCCCTTAAAATAAGGGTGTAATTAGGCCCACTACCAATATATTCCATGTTTCATGGTCTTTTTAAGCTAATTAATATTTGTTTATAACATTTTGAGGCTATTAAGCTGAAAAATGTGATGAAATTCGGCTGATAATGACCTGAAAAATCAGCAAAATACATGCTAAGCGGGTGTTCAGAGTTGGAAGCTCAAAAAACCAATTCCGGCAGCGGCACATCCTCATTTAGCCAGTAGGCATACTCTGAAGCAGGGTAAGACAGAAAAATGCAAACCCCCCTAGCATATATTTAATTTTCGAAGTAAAACATGTTGATCACAAATATGGATAGAGCATCCAGTGGGGTATATTTGAGCAAGATATGTCAATTTTCAGTAATGTGTAGGGGAAGGGCGGGCAAAGGGGGCCCCTTAACGTTTCTACGGTATTTAAGGAGAATATTCGAACTATTTTAAAACCAATGACTGTTCTATGTAGGCTACATGCAATGTAGATACATATAGCAGACACACTTTATGTTTCAGGGATACCTTATTTTAATAATAAGCCAAATAGATTTGCTCTCAAAGTGGCCCCCTTTGCCCAATAGCTTGGGCAAAGGGGGCCAGCGCATTGGGCAAAGGGGGCCACCCACACTTTGGGAACTTTTTATTATTTTGATGCACAAGTGTGTACACCGAAGTGAGCTTAATAAAACAATATGAAAAAAACCTTTCATTTGATGTAGGCCCTATATGGTGACATGCTTTGTTGGACATAATTCTAATAATGTACTAAATACTTTCGTACACTGGGATTACTTTGTGAAACATGCACCCATTGAAATTTAGCGGGCAAAGGGGGCCATGCTGTATGGTCTTTGTATTGAAATGGCCTGGCCCCCTTTGCCCTGGCCCCTTTTGCCCAAGGGGTAGAGGTGGGAAACCAAATGTATTATCTCTCCCCAAAATAATCCCCCGACTGAATTAATGACTAGAAAACAAAGGCAATATAATGTACCACACAAAACAATGGATTTTCAGAAGAAATCACATAAATTAATCAAGAGATTCATACGGATATATAAGGTTATATTCATAAGATTGTTGCCATAAACCCCCCTTCGTCTATTATTTTTATCAACGATATGTATGAGATGTATATTTATGTTTTTTGTATACACATATTCACATTTTATAGCTATGATATCATTAATATCTCATACAGCACCTCATAATTAAAATATCATTGATGGCCCCCTTGGCACACCGGCACCCTTTGCCCGCCTCTCCCCTACGTTAGATTTTTTAGATAAACAGCTTTTCAAAAAAATATCTTAATGTAGATCTACCCCGTTAGATTTTTTAGCAAAACAGATTTTCAAAAAAATGTCCTTATGTACCTCGTAATCGGGCCCGTACTCGGACACCTTGAGACACCACCTGGGATACCTTGAGACACCATATCAGGTATCTGAAGATAACGTGGATCTACATGTAACTGAAATCAAGATTTCAATACTATATAGATCTACCTGTAGCTAAAGCTTTACCTGCAGTTGGCTAATGCTAGATGTTGCAGTAGCAATATGTGCCTGAGAAAGTGTGAGCCCCTAATTGAGACACTTTCGGGGCACCTTGAGAAATGCAGACTTGGGGCACATTGAGACAGTTTTCAAGGTGCCCCACCCTGACTGACCCCACATCTGAAATAATATTTTATGTATTTGAAGCAAACCATTATACATAAGTTATAAAGTGATAGCAAGGTGTAATTATCATATTACGTGATCTATAGAACCAACATTGATCATCCCCAAACAGTAGGCCCACGGTACTTTTCATGTAAAAAATAGATCTAAGCTTACATACATGCCAAGGATGTCCAACAGCCATTAGCAATAAGGTGGAAAAGGGAAATTGGCTAGTTTTGTTACCATAGACCAGATGGCGCACATATCGCAAAATAATTTCTGTGACAAACATGCCTGTCTCCCGGTGCCCCGTGTCTGAAGGTGCCCAGTCTCCCCTATGGAAGTGCCCCCTCCCCCCACCTGGACTTGTGGCTTGGTTGTCATAGACAAACTTCCTATTGAATTGTCCTAAGCTGGTATAAATGTAATTTTACGCGGAGGCAGAAATATTATCTAAGATGAGGACAATCTCTTATTAATACAATTTTGAGTGAAAACATTTTCCCTATGCAATGTGAGTAGTGTTACTATTCACATTTTATAGGGGAAAAATGTTTTCACTTAAAATTGTTACGTAGGCCTATTAGGGTTTAGATTCCATATGCATGACGGTATTGATGAGGCCAAAAAATGGGTAAAAAGTGAAGTGGGGAAAATCCATATTTTCCTTATCGAGTAGGCCTATTTCACAAACAATTTTCATAGGTTCTTCTCTTGTATCAACAAAACAATATTTAATTAAAATGCCTAAATTAAAAGAAATTAAAACAAAACATCTTATCCCTCCATATAATTCTATCTCGTCACTATCAGAATTTGAAAAGAATAAACAGGACCTCCACCTGATGAATGATAATGAAACTAAAATATTGAGAACACTCGCCAGGTGGCGTAAAGCAAGCAGGCTGTCAAAATGGTTTCTCAGACTCGCGCACATGAAAATGCCGGGCTAATTCTCTGAAAATGTTCTCTGTATTACTCCTCTGAAGGTCACACTTTCACGTCTTCTGCGATATATTTCGACGAAGGCATAGACCCTACGCTCAAAGATGAAAGAAAAGCCAAATTCGACGAGGACTTATGACGCAGATGGCTATCGTCTTCGCGCAGCGTGTTTGTGTGTGAAAGATGAAAAAGTCGATATGGAAACTGAGGTTGGTAACACTGTCCACATGCACTGACTTACTGAGCAGTGCTGATGGGTGATGTAATTTGCTGGCTAGCCACTTGCTGGCCTGCTGCGGCTATACTTTGAATTGATAATGTAAATGTAAACTTTACCATAGACAAATTAAGCGTTTGATCTTGATAAATTTTAAAAATATCTTTCTTGAAAAAAAAACTTGATCTATAAATTAATACATTGTCATTATTACAATCATATCCACTGGCACTGCCAGGTTTGTTTTAGGGCTGTGGCTAATCGTACGTGATTTTTTATAATGTAACTCTATGCCTATGGGCAGCCTCGTTTACGAAATGACGGGCTCTCATTCACTCCCATTATAACTTTCCCGTATGAATAGCCACTCCGTTGTTTTAAAAGTTCAACAGACAACACACCACTTGTCTTGGCTTGAGTCTTGATCTGTTGATGTTTCAGTCATTCAAAATATCAATCTTTATCTACCTTGACTGAACTGTCAGTGTCACCACTGGTCACTCTGTTGGTAGTGGTACTTAACAAAAATTCATTTCTATGTACTTTTCAGAGGCTATGCCCCATTTTCTGATTGTTATACATGTGCATATATGTGATATATTACTGTATTGCGAGACACTCATTGGATGCCCTGCTATATCTAAGAACTAAAACTCAATATTATTCATCCCCATAGTTTTCTACTGCTGCTTCCAAAAGTTCAAGTGTCTGGGTGATTTTTTGGTTTCTGCATCCCTGCTGAAATTTGAAATATTGAGGCTACTACTTTTGGAAGTTTTTATATTGTAGCTCAGGTTTTGACCTAGCACAGGATTTTTCTTGCTTAGTGAAAACAGTGGAATGTGGTCAAATATTTATTTTATCCTGTCGGTATTTACTAAAAATGAAGCAGAATTTTTTGTGATGTACTCTCCAAGTGCTGAACAAATGTAGTACGTTTATTTTTTTGATCGTTGATGACCTCCCAGTATGTGCTTATTATACAAATAGTATGTTTACTGATTTTGATTTTTTCACAGGCCAATTTTTTGTATACATTTTTTGGCTAAATCAAAAAGAAATGTTATTAAATTTGAATACACAAATAAAATTGTTAGTTCTTTGTCACACTCAACTATAGAATTTTCCTTTGACATGTAATATACTGTTAAAGAGTAATTACACCAAATAATAGTCTTTTTTTGAGAAAATACGCGTTCTTTGTCATACAATTTATACCGGTAATTTTACATTTGTTCCCTAAGTACTTTTATTCTTGTAGGTACTTTTATTTAATTTGAAATATCCTTTAGATAGTTATTTTTAGTTTGGTACTAGTGTGTATGTTTATTCAGCATTTGAGAGTACCCCACTGTGTCAGTGAACAACCTTAACAGCTTCAAAATATGAAACTTTAAATGCAGGACACAATTTGACATTGTTGAGAGCTTTCTTAATCTTACTATTGTAACCAGTAACCAGACATTCCCATCAATTTAATCCTTCATTGTTGCAAAGCTGTTATTTTATGGTGAGATGGTCATGTTTCCCTGTATAGCCTGTGCAGGGAATTGGTGATGAAATTGTTAATACAGAGCTCGGGTCATCGTGTTTGCCCATCCAGCTTTCTTAATGTAAGCCTTAACCCTTACAGCGCGGGGAGTGAATTCAGTTGTCAGAATCTTACGTCTACAGACATCAGATTCTGACAACTAAAGTCGATCCTTGCATTGTGGGAATAGAAATATTTCTAATGATGTAGACTCATATTCTAGGTTTTCAAATGAATTAGAAAGAGCTAACTAAGACATTAAGACATTTCAGACATTTAAAAAAACCTTTGGCCTCTATGGTTTTCATTAAAAAATTCAGCACTTTAAGGATTAAGGATGTAATCTTAATTAAAAGGAGCTTTCATTGACATGCTTGGAATTCTAGAAATGTTTCATGTAAAAATATTAACCAGAGCCATGTAATAAATATCAAACCTGACCTAATATAGAGATCAACGCTAACACTGTAAATCACCTGAGATACTGGCCCTGAAGGCAACGAAAATATTACACTCCCCCTGATATTGTGTACATTAAGGACCAGAACGATAACGCTAAGGGCCAGTAATTATCTAAAGGCACTGGTCCTTTGGGCTACTACATGAAATCAGTTAGTGTCGATCCCTGTAATACATACTAGTAACCCTCTAATCATGATGATGGCTGAGAAGCTTTTAACTAGCAGAACATCTTTAGCAAATAATACAGGCCTTGGCTTTCAGGATTCCACATGCATGCCTTGTTGGTCATAACATTTGACATTGTCCAAATCATAATTACACTTACCCGAAAAAACATCAATTCTGTCACTCAAATTCCTCTTGTGGCAAATAATGTAATGTTGTTTACCTCCAGCATCACTACTGAAAAATACACTCGTATTGCCCAGAGCTGCTGTTCCTACAGACCTATAGCTTTTAATGAAATGACCCATTTTTTTAATTTCTGACTATTTTGTGAAAAAAATACTCCTTGCAATGTAACCTGATATATAAATTATATATCAGGTTACATTGCAAGGAGTATTTTCTTACACTTATTTAACCCTTATTATTATATCACTACACATATCATTATATTATAATGATATGTGTAATGACAGCTTGCGCGATGTCAATCAAGTCCTGTGCTGTCTTAGCTAGGATTAGGAAACTGCCCGTCATTTCTTTCCAATTTTTGCATAACTGCCCCTGCATTTTCTCCTTTATAGTGTATTTTTGAAAATTTTTGCCCGTCATTTTGACTTTATACCCGTCCAGAAAACTGGAGCACGGGTCACTGGCTAACACTACGGTGTCAATACACCCCATTTAGGCCAATAAAAGGGATCACCCCGAACAAATTATTAGAATTCTTATAAAAGGTTCTTATAAATGATTGGGGGGAATAAAAATATATTTTTATATCATTTGACTTCAGGTACAAATATTACAATTTTTTTGTTCAGGTATAAGTCCATGCAAAGTTGTGTCTTCCATGTATGCATTGATATTTGATTGCTTCATGTTAATTTCACACAACCTTTTGTATTTGTAGTTATTGTTGGTGACTGGAAGTCGTAATCCCGGTCGTTGGGTTGTACCTGGAGGAGGAATTGAACCCACAGAAGATCCTGGAGTGGCTGCTCTGAGAGAAGTCTTTGAAGAAGCCGGAGTAAAAGGGACACTCGGTCGTTATCTTGGTCTGTTTGAGGTAAGTGTAAAAGTAAAGGCAATATTGGCATAAACATTCTGCTTTTTGCCATTTCAACAATGTTGTAAGTGTTTTGTCAGAGAACATGGAGAACGACTAAGCAATGTTCAGATTAAAACAGATTGAAAATGTCTAGTCGTGTTAGGTCCTTAAAGGGTTAAACAGGGACAAAACTTCGTAATTTTTTTGACTAGGCCCACAGTACTAGAAATGATAAAACTTTACTAGTCCGCAAAGAGTTTTACTAGTCCTGTATAATATATCAGTTTAAACATAATGCTATACAGCGATTACGGGACTCACAACTTGTATTTTTTTAACAGATAACATGTGTTCACTTTGAGATGAAATAAATTCACTCATTCAAGCCAGACAGCAACTGAAACAATCTGTGCAAATGGCTCTCTGAAAGGTGAACCATATACTGATTCAATCATTATTAGGTTCCATGTCAAAGTCAGACAGATACTTTGACAGTAAGCAATCAGATAACTCTTGTGGGAAAGTTTACTGGACATGACAGACCAACAGCCATGAATGTTTACTGGTCCGTGGCGATCTTTACTATTGATCGGACTAACGGACCAGTGGGAAGTTCTCTCCCTGAGTTAACCCTTTCGGGCCTGAATTCACCATTGTCATCTTCATCCACTACAAGCCGCGAATTGCTATCGCAATTCTCGACTTGTAGTGGATGAAAATGATTTGATGTGGTTTAAAAATTAAAGAAAATTGCCATGTATTGGTGAACCAGTTTCACGGAAATTTTCGTTCTAAAACCCTTGGTTGTAGGAGAATTAAGTCTGTTTTCAGGGATTTAAAATTATGCTTTAATGCATCGTGAGGACTTAAAGGGTTAAAGGGGTAACCTAAACAAGTTAAAACACTATTTAATAGCCCAGTCTGTCACATGTAATACAACCCTGTGTTGTTCAAAGCCTTTACATGTAACAGGTGATGTCTCCTTATGACGTTCGATATATTATGAGTACATTTAATTATAATTTGTTAATTTAATTAACTGCAACAACAGTATAACCTGTTATGAGCAGCCACTCTTTTGAACAGCCAACCGCCTATAGGAGGCCAAATGGCATTTTGTATAGAGTGGAACCTGCTATGAGCAGCCACTCCTGGGTCATTCCATCGTTACGGACGTTACATTTAGACACGTTTTCAACTTGAGAGCCTCTGTCAATCGGTGAATAAAAATGTAAACTCATAAATGTATACTACTTAACACCAGATAGGGTTGATTATTGTGACTACATGATAGAAACATTTCATTTGAAATCAATATGTTTGATTTTTATGATCATACTTGTCAGCGTTACGGACGTTACGTGAAAAGGACATCATTTTTCATTTGACATGTTTAACTTCGGTTTTGTCGGAAAGTATAAATCAAAAAAATATAAATTTACCATGAGTTGTAGTTCAAGCTTGTATCTTGTATCCCTTGTTGTCAATTTGAATTAAATTTCACTATTCACATGTTCGCAGGCAATTATTGATCGTTACGGACGTTACACAGTTTCGTTACGGACGTTACATCCATTGCATTATACTAGGAATAATATATAGCCAAATAAAATATTTGATTACCACTTAAACAGCCGTTTGATGTAGTAGAAATAATATATCATATTTTCAATGATATGTGACCCATCAGCATGTAATCAGTCACATCTCACATTTTTTTCAAAGTGCAGAAAAGCCGAAAATTATACAAGAATCCAATTTTTTTCAAATTATTTTTTATAGGGCCACCCAAAATCATTTAACTATTTACCTGTTTACAGATTCGTAAAAAAATTTTTTTAAGGAAGTAATACAAAAAAAATCTAGGCTCAGATTGCAGGAATTGGCACTGCTTGAAATCATAACAAGAGGCCAGCCGGCCACCATAATCCCCCGCCCCGCCTGTGTGATAGGAATATTTCAGGGTGCATCTTTCCCTTAACTCTCACATTTGTTTTACATTAATGGGCCATTTTAAATTTGATCGAGTTGAGATTTTTCAGGCAATATACCTCCCTGAAATCCCACATTTTCTTTTATAGAAATAGTCTGGATAGCTATCTGTCTCGGTTTGTCAGATATCAGGCATACTATAGTTAATTATGGCCAATAGCCGGCTATTTTAAATTTGATTACGTTGAAATTTTTCAAGCCACATTAAACCGCACATTTTGTCTTGGAGTAATTGATGGTCAAGCTATCTGGCATGGTTTGCCAGATATAAGGCATTTTAAATTTAATTATGGCCGATAGTCAGCGATTTATACCTATCTGAAGGGCATATACCTACCTGAAGCCGCACATTTTGCTTAAGATAAATGATCTAGCCATCCGGCATCATTGGCATGGTTGCCCATCTTCTCGTGACTAGTCTCACTTGAGTGCTTACCGCAGGAGCCTGGCCATATCGAGTACTATAATCAGTTATTCTGTCTATGTGGTCATCTTGGGGTGTGTCTGAGATTCAAACCTCATTGGATCTTTCAGATTTATAAAAAGCTCATAAAAGGTCACGAAGAATTGACCTCTTGTTCATCTCTCATGCACAGTTACTTGTTTCCGTTGCTAGATGTATTATATCATGGACAAGTTGGGAATCTCTCATTTTGGCCAGTGAGGTGTACCGAATCAGGGAGCTCGGAACACAATGACATCAGCGTGAGATTCCAAGCTTATCTATCTACCTGATCTATCATACCAATGGAAACAAGCAAGCTATGCTCTGAGCGAGCTGACAGGCGCTGTCTGATTGGCCGGTCTTGAATCGCACGACACTCAAGGTATATCTCTATTTAAAATAGTTGGACGCTATGCTTGATGAGGCAAGGTATCGCACTGCGTGCTCGTGGGTAAGATAACTTGTTGTGGAAGATGGGTTTGCCAGATATCAGGCATATAATAAATGTAATTACGGCAGATTGACGGCCATTTTGAATTTTTTGGAGGTAAAATTTTCTAGGCTATTCTACATGAAACCACAAATTTTGTCTTATACTGATGATCTAGCTATGTGGAACGGTTTGCTGATCAAAAATATTAAAGTTATGTATGGCCGATAATCGGCCCTTTTGATTTTTGATCAAGTTTAAATTTTTCAGGGCATATTCCTACCTGAAACACGATATTTCGTTTTATTGTAATGGTAGCTATCTGGCAAGTTTTGCTAGGTATCAAGCATATTAAAGTTAATTACATGGCCTATAGTCGGCCATTTTGAATTTGATAAAGTTGACATTTTTTAAGTCATATCCCACCCTGAAACCACACATTTTGTTTTATAATAATGGTCGAGTTAGCTATATCAGGCATATTAAAGCTAATTATGGCCAATGGTTGCGATTTTAAATTGACAGAGTTGAAATTTTCAAAGCCATATCCCACCACCCTGAAACTGCACAGTTCGATGGTTGGCCATTTTGAATTTGATTGCGTTTTTCATGAAAATCCCTACCTGAAACCGCACATTTTGCTTTTCTAGTACTTGATGGTCTAGCTATCTAGCATGGTTTGCCAGGTATCATGCTTATTAGTTAATTATGGTCGGCCAGTTAAGTAGGTCAGAGTTCATAAATCTCAAAAGGCATATCTACACCTCCTCAGGGATGTGTGTGTGCAATACGAAAGACCCCCCCCCTCCTTGGTTTCCGAAATTTGCTCCAGAAACGATGTGCTGTCAGTTATCAGGCATATTCAAGTTAATTATCGCTGATGGGCAGCCAATAAAATACCAGTAGGCCAAAATTCAAAAACTCCAAAAGGCACATCTAGACCCCTTAACTTAAGAATGTGTGTGTGCAATGCTTTCCTAGATCTGCTTCGCAAACAAAATGTGGACAGACGGATGGCGGGCTGGACGGACAAACATCCGAGGCGACACCCATACCCCATTTTTGGGAGGGGGATACAACATTTGTGGAAGTACCCTCGTACCCCCCTGGAGGAAGGGGGATGCTAGTTTCTCATTATCACCCAATCACTTGGACGCTTTAACTTATAGATAAAGGCACACATCTTAAGTTTAAGATGTGTTATATTTCACTCTCCTGTCTTTTACGAATAGGGATGTGTGTGCAATTTATCTAAATATACAATGTAAATGTATGTATGTTACGGACGTACATACTTTTCAGCCCTGTCAATTATGACATTATCACCCCATATAACCCTTTATATGGTTAATCAGCATATTTCAGCGCTCTGTTAATGTTCTAGCTTTCATGCAAGTTTTTTGCTAAAAAAAGATCTGATGGAGTTTTTTTTCTCAAATGCGCTATTGAGTGTTTATTGTCTAGTGACCGTAGTAAAAGGGTAAATTATCATGATTATATGGGGACTAAGATATGATCAGAATTTTTTTTTATTAGTATAATTTTTTTTATATATATGTCGTTTTTTGGAAAGAAGAAATATAATCTGATAATAGCAACATGAAAAAGGTGAGACACTAGGTTTGAAGAGACCAGATAATCATGAGAAGCACAAAATCATGGTTTCAATTCACATATAATAATCCTGTGTTTCAATTTACATAAAAATAGTATAATATGACTTGTTAATGATACATATCTATATCTGTTTAATAGATGCTTGAAGTTATAATCTTCATTAATGCCAAATATTTTTATGAAAAGACCTTAAATGCAGCACTGATCCAAATTTATATCATACTCACATGCAGAGTTCAAAATGAAACTGGTAATATTTCCCACCCAAAAAACTAGACTAAGATCAGTCTCGCAATAAACGGTATCAAAGTAAATTTCAAAAGAATGACAAATAAATTACATAATAATTATGATAATATGAATAATCAATAGAATAAAACTTTTTTTTGTATATCTAGACCAACAGATGAAGAGTTGAAATATTTTTTTCAGTTTCTTGTATGTTTTTAGAATGCTTTTCTTTATTACTATGAAATGTAACGTCCGTAACGATTTTTGTACGTCCGTAACGTTACGGACGTACATACTTTGCAGCTCTATATGTTAGAATATTATAGTTTTCTATTTAAAAGAATATGTCTATGCTTACCACCCCTAAAAACAGCTGTCTTCTAGAAGAGAGAGTTATTTAGTACTATTTCTACTTCACGAGAAAACTAGAAATTACACTAAACATATCAATATCAATGTAACGTCCGTAACGACAATTTTTTTACTACATTTAGAAGTCAAATGTCATTTTATTACTGTTAACCACTAATTTGTATAAAAGACCTGTAGTTTGCAAGATGAATGCATGTCTAATTTTATTTTATTCAGAAAATCTATAGAAACTATGGATAAATACATTTTATATGTAAAAATCCCATATTTTACAGATTTTTAAATTTTTATCTTAAAATAAAAAAAAATCATATTCCCAGGCTCCCACAATTGTTTTTCAGCGTGATTCTTTTCATGTACGGGTGTTGTCTGTACAATAAAGGCAAAATCTTTGTTAAAAAAACAACATTTCTTTTCTACCTAAATGTCCACTTTCGTGTGGAATGACCCTCCTATGAACAGCCAACCTCCTATGGCAGGCCACTTGGCAATGCCCCAAAATAACATTTTGTATACAAATGAAGCTCATATGAGCAGCCAGCTGCCTTGAAAGGTCACTTTTCAAGTGTTGCAAGGGTGGCTGCTCGTAGCATGTTCTACTGTACAAATAAACCTCCCATGAGCAGCCACTTGTCTTCAAGGGCCACTTTCTTTGTGTCACAAGGATGGCTGCTCATAGCAGGTTCTACTGTACAAATAAACCTATGAGCAACCACCTGTCTTGAAAGGCCACTTTTCGTGTGTCACGAAGATGGCTGCTCATAGCAGGTTTTACTGTGCAAATAAACCTCCTATGAGCAGCCACCTGTCTTGAAATGCCACTTTTCTTGCGTCACAAGAGTGGCTGTGCGTAGCAGGTTCTACTGTACAAATAAACCTCCTATGAGCAGCCACCTGTCTTGAAAGGCCACTTTTTTGTGTCACAAAGGTGACTGCTCATAGCAGGCTCTACTACAGTACATATAACCCCGTTCAGAGCAGGGGCAGACATTCTAACATCTTTAGACGAATCTGATGACCAAAGTCAATTCTAGGATTGATTTTGTTCAGTTCCAATGACATAGTGCACTGGAAGGGTAAAACATTTAGAATGGCTATAGAGCCATAAACATGTAACATAGGGCACAATTATAATTCAGTATTTTGTCAAGCACTAAGTCTGGTAGGACAAGCTCAGTGAAACCTAACTCGTCCCTCCCAGGTTGTTGGTCATCTCGGACTATCGGATAGGGCCAATTTCGAGCCCTGGAGTTATGGTGTGCATGAGTAATCACTCACACAATCACCAAATCTGAAGGCCTGTTATGCTGGCCGAATAATGTAAATTTATGTTTAGCCAGCCCCCTCACATTGAGGCAGTGTTGCCAGGAGACGTCGACTAAACATTGGCTTGGTGCACTAGCGGCACAGACGTTGGACCAGCAATGGTTCAGTAATTTTTGTTTCTATTGTTAGGACATCACATTTAGTTGAGGCAGAGATGCTGGTTTCCTCATTGAGAGAGCAGTGGGCCACGTTCTCTTATCAGCAGAGAATTCACCGGCCTTCATCATGTTCATGTTGCCACCTAGTGTCACCTATGGACATTGAGCGCCCTTTGCTCTGGTCTAGGTAATGGATATCATAAACAAGATGCCTGAGGTGCTCGTAAAGGGCACACAAAGGTCACCAACTAATCAAAACCTGCCTGGTTTGTAATGTACAGAAGTAGTGTAATGGACGGCGGGCCTCAAAACATCTATGTTCTCTGTGCAGAATTTCCCCAGTATAAAATGTGACATCGAGTTAAATAAGAGAGCCGCACAGTACAGAGCCCATATTCACGTGAAGTTACGATAGTAGGCTTCATATTGGTGAATAGCTATCTCGACCAATCCGAAGCTTTCGATATATATCGTAACCTGTGCAGAACTACAGGCCTGGATACAAAAAACAATAAGTGGGTCAGTCCATGTCAATTCAACGAAGGCTCCACGCACTTTGTCTCAGATTTTCTTTAAATTTTCACAGGTTATTCCACGCCTATTCAGATGAACAAATGTAAAGTTTAAGTCCTGTAGTTCAAATATTTTGAGACATGGCCATTTTAGGATGCCTGGTGTCGGTCGATTTTACCCAAAATATAGTGAACGTCAATTCTGGAGCCATGTTCACAGTGGAATATCTCCGCAAATAATGGGGCTAGAGGTCCGATTTTTTTTGTACCATTTCTCAGCAACATAGATGATGTAGATTATTTGATTCGAGCAAGATATGATACATTTACTTGGAATTCTGCAGTTCAGCGATGGTCAAATTAAGGAAAATACTGATATGTCCTTAACGAGCAGACGTATTTGAGACCCTTAATCATGCCATTTCATTGACAGGAGCCTCCCATTTTTTTGTCTCAGACTACATACCAAACATACTGGCTATGGAATATGACAATATAGAAACTTTAAAGTGATTGACTATGATGGGAGGGATCCTTTGAAAAAAAAATTATGAAAATTTTTCAATGATGAAGCCTATGAAATTTAGTATATTTGCTAAAAAAAATCTTATATTTTATGCAAATCCTTCCTGGTTATTTTTAACATTGAATTCATTTTGATTTTAGCACTCACGAGAACGCCTAGACATATTTGAAACCCTGAAACATACCATTCCATTGGAAGGAATATCTGAATTTTTTGTCTCATGTGTGAAGACCGATCATCTGACATTTTACCCAGTGGTCACTGGACCTGTTCATTCGTGTGCCATTTCAACTCCACATAGAGCATACAGTCCTGCAGCCGTTTCGGCGCATTGAACTAATCGTACATATTGCCATCTCTGTCCTACGAGGTACTCATTTTCACCTGAATCAAGTGAAGCATTTGAGGGTGAAGTGCCTTGCCCAAGAACACAACATCCTCACAATGTCCCAAGATTGAGAGGGGAGAAACATGATATTTCTCTGAAAATCCTGTACCAAGCGGGATTCGAAACCACAGGACAGGCAGCGACATCGGAAGAGCGCCAAGCTCAAACCATAGCGCCATGTCCCTCTCTTATACAGTTATATAAATATTTACTATATATATAAATGACATTTAAGAAAATGAAAAGTAATTATGGAATGTAAGCGTGATGATACTCGTCTATCTAGTATTTAAAACTAATAGGGGGTACTATTACTGGGATAATTGCTGGTAAAGCTGTACTTTTCTTCCCCATCTGGGGAGGGTCATTAGTGATCTGTTTCGTCTGTTGAATGCTGTATGGCATTGTGCGGAAGCACTAGTCTACAGCAATCATCCATGGGAAGCTGCAGCCTCCTCGTATCTGGCCATAATCTTCGGGCTGATTGCCAGTGGCATACCCTGGTTCCTCCGCTTAACAACGGAGCCAATACAGCACCCGCATCAGTGCAGGCGCTGGTGTAGGCCGTGGTAGCCTTATATAACCGGCAAGAAAGTGTTTGACATTAGGTCTCTCACGGGGATGAGTTGAGTTACCCTTCCTATTGTTACTCTGGGGACTATCCGACCGGAGGATGCCGGAGCTGTGCGAAATGCCACAGAGTTTCAGCATTAAATTGCATAGCGAAACCCAAGTCTCCGGTCGTCTGGGCATGTCTTGGGGTAGATCCCCTAAACATGCCCAGAACCCCTTATCGGGCGAGCGAAGGAAAACGCTCTCAATAACCCACCATGCCCTATCACCCACCCTCACATCATCATCTGTACATCATTCATCTCATCAATTGACTACAACGTTTTTATCGTATTACAATGTCTCTTAAAAGACCATCTGTGCCTAAAATTGTCGTAAGACAATGATTTACTACTACTACTATTAAAACTAATAGAAAGTAATTTAAAAAGATGCCATTAAAGTTTGAAATATTTCAAGTTATGACTAAAAGCTAAGATTCCGCTTCGTCATGTGCATGTAGTTTCCCAACAAACACAATACAACTCTTTAACCCAATAATGGTTAATTGTTAGACCAACGTTTGTGACGCTGGCCCAACATGCCCAACGGTAAACAAACGTTGGGTTTATTTTTCGTTTTTGCTGCACACGTTCCTACGGCTTTACGGCTGTGAGTAAACTGGTGAAGCCAAGCTGCAGCCAACACAATCGTACTTGACATATCTAGTAAACAGATCAAAGTGAAACATTATCGATTGGAAAGGAGTGACTTATTACTGCATTATCCATCACTGTCATTGTAATATTTCAAATAGTCAATCAGTTAGTGTGATGTGTGCTTTCATCCATTTATGATCATGATGATTGATGGATATCAGTAACACGTTTTGTAAAAAACACAAATGCAACAGGCGAATCAACATGCATTCAATAGCTGTAGGCCTAGTGGTATTATTGAACACCTACATCTCTATTTAATTTAAAGTGTCAGTCCCTTCAAGTGACTGACAATGACTGACATGTGACTGATAATTAATTGTAAAATGAAATCACATCTTATGTCAGTTTCACCGAGTTTACATGTAAGATATTTGTTCTCTTTAAACAAACTGGTTAATATATAAGTACCAGTAAACCCGAGAAATTATTATGGTCAACATCAGTGTTCTAGGAGTTACACTGTTAAATATAAATCAATACAAATGATAAATATTTCTATCTATCTATCTTATACATCGCTTGCTGTCTGTTATTTTATCCCAGTGTCAAATGGTTACATAGATCACGCTATATGTCTAGGTTTTACAGTTTGGCGTTAAATGTTAGTCAGATATAAGCTAGGCCAAGATATATGTTGGCAGGCCAAGGTGAGGATTCTCAATCAAATGTGCTATAACCAGCTGCAGATGACCTACAGGCTACAGCCTCAGGTTTATAATTCATCAGGCTACAGGCTGATATAGGCTAGAGATACATAACTGCCGACCTATATACATCTGTAATACTTACATCTAGAACAGCTAGCAAAACGAACAATAACCCTAAAAGCGCTGAAATACTTTTATGAAAACCATAAAGACTAACAGTTTTTTTCAATTTGAAGTAAACAGGTAAATGGCTCAGTTAGTACATGTAGCTCTTTCCATTTCCTGTGTGGAGCTTTCTCCCTTCTCAATGTGACCAGGCGAAATTAACGTCGATACACTTATCTGAACCTTAACTTGACGAAGCCGCCATTAACGTCATTGCGAAGATTTCAACTGATCACAAAACATGGTTGCACTAACTTGTAAATTATATGGCAATTGATTTCGTTTTTAGACCAATTTAGCCTATTTTGTACAAAAAACTGGCATAAACAGATAAAGAATTCATTCATGAATTCAGTCTGTCTGTCATTCCATGTTGAATTATTTGATTGATGTAGCATACATTGTACATCACTATGATCACGAAATGTTTTTATATTTAAGGGGCATGTAATTTTGGATTAACATATAGACCTGTTTTTAAAACATCTTATCGACGAGGATTTTGACTTGTTCTTTCTTTGACTCATTTACTTAGATAATATACATATTACTTTTAAATACTTTGTGTGAACGCTCATGCACATTGCTTTCAACTGTTTAAATTATTTTGTTGATTAGAACGTTTATTTTGTAAAACTCTTTGCTATGTTGGATTGATACATATATTTGGTTTGTCATATATATGTGATTGGTGTCCTAACTTCTTGTTTCGGTACCTTAACTACTAGAAATTGAGGAAAATCAATTTAATTTCTCGTTAAATTATACGGCCGTAATCTCCTTTATCATTTTATTGCGCCATGTAAATAATATAAGTGGTTGCGTGTAAACTGTATCAATTTCAAGTATATTTTGATTGTCCAGCACAGCACCTGAGTCGCCATGATATCAGTACATGTATATCTGGGTACTGTCAAGGAGGTGCGGCACAGGTATAATGATTCGAGTGTGGGTAGTTTTGCAACATAGTGGTTTGTGTACATCTACCCAGTCTACTACTTTTGCAGCATGTAGCATACGACAGTCGCTTCAATCGACGTATACACCTGTTTTTTACTTTAATTGAATCATGTATTTTACACAGTTGGGAATCACTGTAGCTTTGTAATTAATGTGATTTGGATGTATCCATATTTATTTGTCCGTGTATTTGATGTGTTTTAACACAGTGACAGTATAGCAAAGGCCAAACATTTAAAGTTTGTAACATTTTTTTCGATATGACATCAATACAACCATTGATATTAAATTCACCGTTTTGATAAAATTGACTGGATTGCTGTCAGAATAACCGTTCACATCTGTTCATTATATGCTTGTGTACATAAATTACGAGTATAGGTCACTGATTAGGTTATTCTGTTGAATAAGTCAACATTATTTTAGTACAGAAATAAGCATTTTCTTGTCAGGGCTTGTCTAAAAGAAAAAATACATTCGGTATCTAAATCTAATTACTTGATACTCTTAATCTTATATTGTAATCAGTTTTTTGGGCGCATGCGTGCGTGAGTAATTAAATGATAAATCTATACAGTAATGCTTACTGTCATAAATTAAAAAAGTTAATGTTATACTTAACCCATTAAGCTCTAAGTACGACTATTATCATTTTGAAACTGTTTTATCAGCAGGCATTTATTGGTAATCAAATGCGTGTTAAACATTAGAATTTGCAATGTTTTGGTCGCATATTAAACAAACATGCGTAATTTTCGCACACTTGAAGTCGTGTGTCGCGCCAGCGAGACACAATTTCAAGTGAGTGAAAAAAATGATATACTTACCGGGTAGATTGTTAAGAGAGAGAGAGTGTGTGTGTGCAAACTGTGGAAAGCGTGCGTTGTGTTAGATTAGGTACACATTATCGCCGGGTGTGGCTAGGACTTGGATAATGGACAAGTGTTTCATAACACTCGAGTATGTATATTATGGTGGGACGGAGTACTTACGTTATCCTAATGCTTTGTTAACGATGGGTCAACATTAACCCCTTATACTCGATTCAATTTGAATCTTCAGTCACTCATAAATTAAAATAACTGAGATTTGTAAAAGTACTCGTAGGTCATGCAATATCGTCTATCAGTTTCACATATTTGAGCTACATGCACATGTATGTAGGAACTGGTACAACACTACAACATGTCAATAGATCCACAGAAATGCCTCTGTGGTCGACATCAATCCTCTCTTGAGCTAGATCAAGGAAATAGACAGCATCGTGCCGACGCCGAACGTTCATTTGTGATTCCTGAGTTACTTAACTGAAACCCATCCACACCTATGACGTCAAGCTTTGGCTTGTAATCTACTGAATGCAAGCGGCGTTGATGTAATGTAGGGCCAGCATCGCTGATCGTGGACCAACATTGGGGCATTGTATAGTGTCTGCACTCATTGATCAATATGCTCTGCCTTTTAGCTGTTCTCTGTGCATATACTCATGCTTCATGCTGTTTTTCATGTGATGTGAAAAGAACAAATGCCATTTTGCTGATTCGACAGAAGTGAAAAATATATATTGTTTTCATAATTAGCATGATTAGATTCAATTTTGTTTATAATTTCAGTTCCATAAAATTACATTTACAGCTATTCCTCCCCAGCAAACACGGGACATTCACCCAATGCTGTCTTAATGTTGGGCCAGCGTCGAAGACGGTGGGCCAACATTGAAACAGCTTTGAATGAATGCCCGTGTTTGTTGGGTCTACACGAATCTCCCATTAGCTGATCACCTTATTCCAGTCACTCAAACGGGAAGCTGACACGAAACTGAAAACGCAATAAACAAAGAAAATGTAATCGTTTTCCTGTGATAGTGCAGCGAATGAATTATTGTCATCGTGGTCATAGGGATTCACTGAATAATGTACTTATCGAATGTGCAAGTGAAATCTCCACATTTAATATAGCATCAATAGTAAATTATAACACTCAGCTTTTGACAGTAATGATATATTTTTGTATCCATTTGAAAACTTCAATCCGGAACATTTTGGACAGAATAAATGTGGATGGAATTTTGGCAATTTTGTATTCTTTAGTACTTATTTACTGTTGTCGATCGTGGTGGAAACGTTAACATGGTTAACCGTCCAGAAAGTGTTTATTTATTTTTTTTAGATTGAGTAGTACTTTGAGGTAGCATGGGGATGCTGAAGAATTGACAATACTTTTAAGTTGACCCGAAGTTGGGTTATTTTTTGACCAGCGTCGCAGACGTTGGGCCAACATTATATCAACATCTGTTGGTATTTGCTGGCAGCGCCAAACTGTGCGCACCTGAACCAGTTTTTATTTCGATCTCATTCTGGGATGTCTACAGACCAGAGCCAGACTAAATCACTGTGGTAGTAGCTTAGGAGACATTACGTCATATCCCAGCAAACACGACAGCATATCGTGTTCGCTGGACATGAGAAGATGAACATGGGGGATGTTTTCATAATATCCCGACTTTATACCGTACATTGACTATACAAATAGCATTGCAGATGTAAACAGTGTCAGTTGTTTACATAACACATATGACAACACCCCACTGAGTGTTTACGCGGTGATGTTGACCTATGTTTTTATGTATATATGCGTAGACTAGGCTGTCGTATTCTGTCTAATCATACATTCCTGTAATATCATATTCTCTGATATACTCGGTGAATAATTTGTCTGATGTCTGAGCAGTTTGCGTCACAATTGGTGGCAAATACCGTTGTAGTTTTTTTTATTTTTTAGCACGTACGACCTTTGCGCCCACGCGAATTAAGCACATGTAGAGCGTCATCTTTACCATAATCAACCTGCTCTTTAGATATATGTTCAACCCAGCAAACACGATGCCCCAACCCAATGGTGGTTAAATATTGGGCCAGCGTCGCAGACGATGGTCCAACTTTAAACCAACATTGGGCCAGTGTATCTTGCTTACTGGAAACAAGTCAGGCTGAGCCGAGCACAATTTAACCCTTCCAGCGCGGTGACCGACTTTAGACGTCAAAATCCGACGTCCCCAGTCGTCAGCAGGTCAGTTTCTGACGTCTAATGTCGATCCCCTCTCTGAAAGAGTAAACACAATTTTAATGGTTGTAGACCCATAACATAGGTATTCAAGTGAAGCAGGATAAGCTAACACATTTATGTGGATTTAAAATTGAAGAAACCCTCTCAGTTTATATTGAAATATGTCAGCGCTTCAACCCTGTCAAGCCTGAATTTATCATTGTCATCTTCATCCACTACAAGCCGCGAATTGCTGTCGCAATTCTCGACTTGTAGTGGATGAAGATGACTTATAGAGGGTGGCAAATGAAAAAAATGCATTGTTATTATTTAAACAATTCCAGGAAAATGTTCGTTCTCAAACACCTAGGTGTAGGAAATTAGGTCATTTTTCATCTTTAATGCATCGTGAGGGCTGAAAGGGTTAAGTGTAAAAAATACCACTCTGTAATAGAAATATAGCGATTATATTGGTAGCCAAAGGGTTAACCCTTTCACAGTTAAGAGCCACTATAATCGTTTTTATCCGTTTTATTAACCGATTGAATCACTGTTATTGGGATTGATTTTTTTTTTACAATTGTTTTCAAATTAAGCAAATATGTGTACATTTCACCCACGTAAAAACGAAATAAATCGGACTTCAGGCCACCTTTGTGCACATATAGGCTAAACTGGGCCAGGAGAACCTCCTGAGGATGGTGAGATGAATGAGATGACACTGTCCTCCAGACACAGGATTCGAAATTCAAGCCTTGGCGGTCTGAGACCGAGCACGCTACCTCTCGGTCACGGAGGCTCTCCACAATACTGAGTTTTACACGTGGATGGGGGAGAAACATTTTTGTTTCTTTCAAACCGCCGAGACCGGGAACCGAGCCCGGAACTCTAACGTGAAAGGCAGCTGTGCTAACCACTACCTTAGGGCCCCCGCCCGCTTGAAGTTGTGAGTCGCGGCAGCGAGACACAACTTTAAGAGGGTGAAAATTTAAATTATTTAATTTAGCGCCTTAAGTGTTATAACTTAACGGGATATCCATCTGTATTCAATTACCATGCACCCGTATTACTGTATTACACCTGAATGTCTAGCTTCTCTCAACTCATCTGCTTCTTTCACCAGCTCTAAACGGCTGCAGGCTACACATAAGTCATCATCATTTTTACCCCTCAGCCATTAAGGCTGTGGGGTATAGAGATCACCAGACGGGCGGGCGGTCAGAAATTCAGCTCCTACTAAAAAGTTAACTGATGAATTTTGTTTATTTTTTACAGACATGACCTATGTGCCTGGGCAATTCTATTGGAATTGTGATTCATTTGATTGCACCCTGTGGTTGTGTACAACATCCACAACCCGCAGCCTTTTGCATGTACACAGCCAAGCCATACACTTTTTGCCACTAAATCTGTCACTTACCCGTTTTTTTTTTTTTTGTATAAACATATTTTATTTTGCAATCGAAACAAATACAAAAATGTAATACCAAGGTTTCTCTTGCTACATGGCTACTGATGACCGGTCATGTCTGTGTCGTGGCAATCGATAAGAAGGATCCTAGTGCAAAGCTTTTGTTCGACAGCTGACAGGGAGATCCCACCAAATGAATTTATAAGTGGTACACAGGGCAAGGACTAAGGTATTAAAGCACAATTAGATCCCGACAACAATGTCAGCAACAAGGAAAAGTAGGGTAAAGAAAACACCTTCAGTCCGGTAAATTTAACATAGTTAATGTAAATCTCTGGGTTGTGGTTATAAATTTTTCGACTGCAATAACCAATTCTGGTAAGTTGCCCGAGGGAGCATCACCAAAAAGAACAGTGTTTAGAGTGGGGGTTAATTGAAGTTGAAACAGTTCAGCTGTAAGCTCGTCCCTAGCAATGTGGTGCAGTGGACAGTCAAAAAAATAATGTTCAGGGGTTTCTATTACTCCACAGGGACAATTGGGACTATCAGCAACGTGATTCTGATACAAGTGGTATAGCAATTCACTGCACTGCATTCTAATTCTAGCTAATGTAATGTTAATGCGTCTTGAATACATGTAAAAATAGGATATTTTGTTGGGTAAACTGCGATATAAATATGATTTAAGGTTATTGCGATCATCTATATTTTTAATTGTCTCGTCTGTGGAGTTCCAATTGTTAGTTGTGGATGGGAAAAAAGAATTTCGAAAAGTTTCAGTTCGTGTGTGGAATTGACTGAGGTCTGATCTATTTCGCAATTGATAACGGTTCTGAGTCCTAAGCTGGACGGATGGGGGGAGATCCTGTTGTAAATAGCTAGGTGCATTACCATGGACGATGTCGGCAAATAAGATTAATTTTCTACGTTCACGACGGGCCTGTAATGATTCCCAGCCTAGTTCCGAAAGAATTGTTGCACCTTTTATGGCACCGGAAACAGTTTTACCAGCACGTTTTTGAATTCTTTCAAGACGTGTATTGTCACCATCAGATATGTTATCAAAAGCCACATCGCTGTATTCAACAATTGGCCGAATATATGATATATATAAAATTTCTAGGGTTTTTCGGTTTAATTTAAAACGTAGCGCTTCAAGTTGACACAGTCTTTTATCAGCACGAGCATTTATGTCATCAACGTGATTATTCCATTTTAGATCAGAAGAAAATGTTAGACCTAGATGCTTGTGAACGCTGACAGACTCTAAATTAGCTCCAGAAAAAGATAACGGCATAGGAACTGTTGCGGTTGGTCGTAGAGAAGGTGACATGTCACAAGTTTTTTGAATACTGAAAGTTACAAGCCACTGTTTGGACCAGGTATCAATACGGATGAGATCTCTGTCCAGGACATCTTTGTTAGTGTTGTGTAAATTTGAAACAATATAAAACAAACTATCGTCTGCAAATAAACTAATTTTACTTTCCAACCCTTCTTTAATATCGTCTATAAATATAAGGAATAATAGGGGACCGAGAACAGACCCCTGTGGAACTCCTGCTTCTATTGTGCCATATTCAGAAGAATGACCGTTTATCACAACGCATTGTTTTCTGTCTGTTAGATAGTCAGAAAACCATTCGTTCAGAGAACCAGTTATGCCATTATTTTTCAATTTATGCAGTATACCAGCATGCCACACTCGATCAAAGGCTTTGGAAATATCAGCAAAAACTAAGCGCACTTTTTTTTTATTATCCAACGCCTCGCAGAAAACATGGTATAAATGTACAAGTTGATGTGTTGTGCTGTGCCCTGGCATAAAGCCAGATTGATTGCTGTAAATTAGGTGATTATCTCGAATGTAGTTAAATGTATATTTGAAAACTGCTTTTTCCATTACTTTGCCTACACAGCTTAATAGGGATATTGGCCTATAATTGTTAAGCTGTGATGCATCACCTTTTTTAAAAAGTGGCGAGACATTTGCTTTTTTCCAGAGAGAAGGAAATTTATTTTGTTGCATGGACATATTAAATAATCGAGTTAGTGAGGAACAAATATGCACTGCTGTGTGCTTCAGCATTTTGGGATTGATGTAATCGGGACCACTGGCTTTATTTGGATCAAGTGATTTCAATATATCTAAAATATCAGTTCTGGTGAAAGTTATACTAGTTAGTCTAGCTGTAGTTTGAAATTTGGTATCAGGAAGGGTAGCCCCTGTTGTATCTATTTTAGAGTTTTCTAAGAAAAAATTGTTAAAAGATGTAGCCTTTTCGTATGGGTCGTTTGTGATCGAGCCGTCTTGCTGGCTAAGTGCTGGAATAGCAGTAGATTTATTTTTAGTTTTAAAAAGACCTTTTACGGTCTGCCACCAAGGCCTAGATGAAGGAAAATTGTTAATTTTGTCGACTTGCCTCTGTTCAAAATGATCTTTGGCGGATTTTAGTTCACGAACATAATTATTTCGCGCTACTTTATATAGTTCCCAGGTTTGAATAGTACGGTTATTTTTCGCCCGTTTATATATTCGATCACGTCGCCTTCGTAAGCAGCGAAGTTTTGAAGTGTACCAAGGGTTGTCCCAAGGTCTTATTATAGTCATTTTATTAGGAATAAATGTGCGTGCTAAATTTATAAAATTGTCAGTCCACCTTGAAGCACAAACGTCTACATCAATATCAACAAAACAAGGATTCCAATCATTATTTAAAAGGGCCTCGTTAAAACCATCCCAGTCAGCTTTGTCGTACTGCCAAATTAACCTATTATATGCCGATGGTCTGTGTACTTTAATTAGAGGAATATTAATTGACACCTGACAGCGGTGGGTGAATTGCGATGCTATCTGGTTTTATGTTATCTGAAGTTAAAATTTGATCGAGTGTGGTAGCTGACGTTGATGTTATTCGAGTTGCTTCACTAATATGAAAATTAAGAGAAACAGATTGGCAAAAATACCTAAAATTTTTCCACATCGGTCTGTTCCCAGGATCCGCGTTAAAATCCCCAAAAATAATTAAGTTATTGTAACCAGCATTTTTAATAGATTCAACAGAGTCTTGAATGTTTTCCCAGAAAATATCACCTTCCGTCTGCGAACGATAGCAAACACAAACAGCTAAAACATGTGTTTGAGTTTTAATCTCGACCCAAAGGGCTTCTAACGTGGGAGTTTCAAAATTATATAAACGTTTGGCAATACATGAATCGGAGACATAGAGAGCCACTCCTCCTCCATGAGTCAGTCGGTCCTTCCTAAAAATTGGTAAATATCCAGGAATTGATAGTTCAACGTTGCTAGTTAAATTCAGAAAAGTTTCGCATATACCGAGTAAGTCATGTTTATTGGCAACGTCAGCCAGAAGACAGTCAATCAAGTCCGAATTTAGACCACGAACATTAGAACTCCACAGCGAGATGTTAGATGATATTGGACCGGGATTTATTTCAACGTCACCACAACGTATTAAGAGTAAGGCCACTATTAAAATTAATTGCGCTAACAGGACTCGCAATGCATATGGTAAGAAAGTAAAACAAATGGTTGATTTCACGTGCTTATACCTGTTAAAGAGACCAATCCTTGCCCTGTATAAAGCTATATCAACAGTCATGAGAACTCAAAGCTGTAAGCTGCCGAACAAGCCGCCCCAGAACCCCAAGACAACCACCACAACCCACACACACCCGGTTCATCAGTAGCAAAATAAAATAAAAGATATTCACAGAAAAATGAGAAAAGTACAAAAGCAATGTGCAGTATAAAAATAAATATAAACATAATAGTGAATTGTTGCAACCCTCCAGATGGCATGAAAGCAGTGGTTAGCGGTGGCTTTTTTGTTGGATCGTGATCAGTGATGAAAATAACAAAACAATATAGTAGGCTAAATTTAGAAACAGTTGTGACCCAGTGCACACTCCGCGCCGACCCGTTTGCTTTCGCTATCAGCACTCCTCTTACCAATTTTTAAAATTTTACCTATAACACATTACCTTTACCTATTAAACCCCTAACTTTCCCTTTGTTAACAAGTTCTATTAACTTCGCCGAAGGAAATTTTGGCAACCGCAAATTTTAAAGACATCAAAATGTCAGTACTTTTTTATTATTATATTATCTTCCTTTCCTCCAACTTACTTCTCCACTCGGGGTTTATCAAAATCCCAATAATTCATCCCATATATTTTTTTTTTACACTAAGCCATAAGTGGCCATTTTTAAAGATGGCCGCCTAAAAAGCTTGTGGGCACCATAACTTATGAACCGTTGGTTGGATTGCTTTCAAATTTGATATGGTTGCTCTCTAGGTATTTTTGATTATCTGATTACCTTTTGGGATGAATCCATTAAAACAAAATGGCTGCCGCAGCCATTTAAAAAAAGATGGCCGCCTAAAAAGCTTGTGGGCAAGATAACCTCTGAACCGTTGCTTGGATTGCATTCAAATATAGTATGGTTGCTCTCTAGATATTTCTGATGATCTGATTAATTTTTGTGATGAATCAATTAAAAACAAAATGGCTGCCGCAGCCATTTAAAAAAGATGGCCGCCTAAAACGCTTGTTGGCACCATAACATATGAACCGTTGCTTGGATTGCATTCAAATTTGGTATGGTTGTTCTCTAGGTATTTTTGATGATCTCATTTCCTTTTGGGATAAATCAATTAAAAAAAAAATGACCGCCTTTTGGGATGAAGCCATTAAAAGCAAAATGGCCGCCGCAGCCATTTGAAAAAAATGACATGGTAGTAGGGGGCATTTTTTCTCATTATTATTTCTTGATATTGATGGACAGAGCCTACGGCTGAGGGGTCCTGCCATCAATTGATGGCTATTTTCAGTATTCGTTCTCCTCATATTATAGATGTAACAATATAAATGTCGGGGCATCATTGTTGATGCTGTCCTATCATTTATCCCTGTCTGAATGAGTTTCATACCATTTTTCGTTCATTTAAAGCTGGAATTGCGAACGCAACCTCCATCTTTAAAATAATGACGACAAATATATAGATCTATTTATGAAAAATAGACACCTCAACTTAAATAGTCTCATTATCGGGGCATCTACAGCTAACTGTTTCACCAATTTCAGTAGTATTTTGTTTGGCTTACAACCTGTCACCTTCAGCTATCAAGTTGTCTGCTACCGCCTGTCTGACAAGAATTTGTGATATGGCAACCTGTACATATTACTGACAAATTCAATATATTTATATTCTTTGAGATATATTGTATTAGTCAGCTCTTTCAGCTTCATTTAAGTACCTATTTTATGGGTATACGAGCATTACATTACAGCTTATTTAGGGTTGACCCTTAACGAACTAAATTGAATAATTCAAATTTTCACCCACTTGAAGTTGTGTCTCGCTGCCGCGACCAGCAACTTCGAGTGAGTAAAAATTACTCATATTTCTACAATTTGAATGAATACATATACTGTACATCTCGTAATTTTCGCGTGTTTTAATTTTTGCAAATTTCCGATTTTGAGACTTTTCACGAAGTTTAGAATTCGCGAATTTTCCTTTTTCTTTAGTAGCGCTATATTATAATAATAATAAAAATTAAAACATAGCGAATATCACCAGATCTACAGTATTCCAATCTAACATTTGTAATGCTTATTTCTCCTTTAAATCTCGTTTGAGTAAATATCGTCCCCTTGGATTTAGAAAGTGCTTAACTGCCACTTTACAAAGTGGCAGTTTAGCACTTTCTAACTCTTAGGGGACGATATAAATGCTAGAAACGACTATTTTCGTGCTTAGCGGTTCAAGGGTGGAGACAGCGTTGATGTCAAATGATAATGTCTCAACGTTTAGGGCCATTCAATCTCCAAGGGGGGATTGGGGGTTGTCACGGGCAAATTATTTATTTCAACTCAGCTTGGCGTCGCACCTACAATTTAAAATTGTTTTACATGTGTAGATAGAACAGTTCTTGAAGTAAATTATTTATTTCACGCTCGAAATTATATATTTTAAAAATACTCCAGCCAACCCCCTCCTCCCCACACCCACCCCCCTGTAGATTGAATCGTGGCCCCCTTAGCTCTGTATAATTCCACAAGAGAATCGTGTGATACGGAAAGCTGATATTGTTATGTGATCTCACACCGCGGTTTTATTAGTGATCTCGGCTCGCTGCCAGACGGCTTCCTGCCAGATCAGATGTTTCGGCTCTTATTGATTTCGCACGTGTTGATATGTATACGGGTTTGTCTTTTCCTATGTCGAGCGAGTTTTTACCTCGTCCTGCCTTTAGCCTGTTTAGCTTATTGATTTCAGATGCCTGGATCTGTTCCTTCAACTGACGTCTTGTTGACTGTTGAATAAATATAAATTTAGCTAGATTTATTCGAAAACATGCTGGATCAATGATACAGCACGATGGAGATGTTGAAATGTTAACGCGACATTGAAAATGTCACAGACCTACACCGTAAGCTACATGTATCCCAGCATACACAAATCATTTGTCTAACATTTATAAAACGTCGGCCCAACGTCTTCGACGTTGGCCCAACATCGTATAAATGTTATACAAATGTTTTGTGTTTGCGGGGATGCTGCGTTTGAACATTTTGAAGTCTTGGTCTTTAAATATCACAGGGTATTATCTGATAATATTCCGGCAGCCTTGGTAGTATACCTGGGTTTAAAGTATATAGTTTTTTAACAGAATACTGCTGCCCAGACCCCCCATTTGAAGAATCCAGAGGGTGTGGAGGTGTCACACTTGGGCAATTTTAGTAGGGCTCGAAATAGTGTCATTCTTCCAGCCCGGTACTGCCAAAAAATGTACAGGAATGACAACATTACATTTTGTTATTGGCCATTCCGAAGAACTTGCAAATTCAAGGGCTAGGAAAGGTCCTTTTTGGAATGTCAGTTTTTACCTGTTTACTCAGGAATGGCAGTTTTCTTGACTTGCCAGTCCTGTGGATTTGCACACCATCAACGTTTAATTCTACCCCTGTTTATTCATGTTAGTTATTCACGTTTTTCAAAATAGCCGTCAATAAACACAGTGGAATATAATTTGTTCACTTTTCGGCCTAGAAATATGTATAATTAATAGCAGAAATGCATGCATTTCTGTTAATTGTAATAATACTGTATATTTCGGTGATTATGAGATAAAAATTACATCCATGTGTACACGGTATGTAGTTGATACATGATAACATCGGTGACTGACCATTGGTCCGACACACCATTGGTCTGACACACCATTGGTCTGACACACCATTTGTCCGGCACACCATTGGTCCGACACATCATTGGTCCGACACATCATTGGTCCGACACACCATTGGTCCGACACACCTTTGGTCCGACACACCATTGGTCCGACACATCATTGGTCCGACACACCAATGGTCCGACACAATATTGGTCCGACACACCATTGGTCCGACACACCATTGGTCCGACACACTATTGGTCCGACACACTATTGGTCCGACACACTATTGGTCCGACACATCATTGGTTCGACACATCATTGGTCCGACACATCATTGGTCCGACACACCATTGGTCCGACACATCATTCGTCCGACACACCATTGGTCCGACAAACCTTAGGAGACCATAAATATCAGAGGATGACCTTGAACTTTTTTTTATAAACATAGTTTAAATGGCGGGAGATTCTGGAATAATCATTTTAATTTATTTTTCTATTTGAATGTCAAGTGCCCAACTCAATGTACAATGACTCAACCAGGTGACATATGTTTACATATTTAAGAGGGCGGGGGGCCTAGGGTGGTGGTGAGCACCGCTGCCTTTCACGCCAGAGTTCGGGGTTTGGTTCCCGGTCACGGCGGTTTGAAAGAAACAAAAAATGTTTCTTCCCCATCCACGTGTGAAAGTCCGTATTGTGGAGAGCCTCCATGACCGAGAGGTAGCGTGCACGGCCTCAGACCGCCAGGGCTTGGATTTCGAATCCTGTGTCTGGAGGACAGTGTCATCTCAATCATCTCACCATCCTCAGGAGGTTCTCCTGGCCCAGTTTAGCCTGTATGTGCACAAAGGTGGCCTAAAGTCCGAATCATTTCATTTCATTTACATATTTAAGATTAATCTAATTTGTAATGTATTTATCTGGACCTCCGTGTATCTATTAAGATAATGTACGGTGAAAATGTCATTGTTAAAATGACATTGGTAAACAGATAAAAAAAATGCCAGGTTCCTAAAAGGTTCTTTGTTGAATAGTACAATACAGAAATGTTCCATATCTATACCGGTATAGGTATAGAACCTTTCTCTATAACAAAAAACCTTCAAGAACAGTTCTTTCTAAGAGTGCATAAATGTCGAAATGTAAAACCTACTGTTTTCATCCGTTTTTTTACACTTGAACTCATTTGATGCTTCAGCTTCTATTTTACCAAGCAGAGGAGAGTTTAACCAGTACGTCATATTTAAAATTGAATTTAAATTGACAAAATGTGTAACGATGACTCATCATACTTTTTACATTGAATGACATAACTAAATTACAAATACTTATCAATTAATCTACTTCTTCTTGCTTGAAATATTCATCAAATCAACCTTTGGATATCGATTTACCGATATGTAAAGGGCGGACCAGATGATACGTGGGGGGGGATCAGTTTTACCACTGAAGCAAACTTAAAAAAGTAATTTATATTGGTCGATATTAATCACATCTGGTTATAATTGTTGTGGATTCGCGGATTTCTTAAAAAGAAAATCTATTGTGAACCACCGTTTAACTTTTTTTTATCATAAAAATCGTCTCTCACATCTTTGATTACACTTGGAGTACTTACTTACTTACTTACGAAGTATTACGTAAATATCAAACCGGGCCAGAATTTCGGAGTTGATATGAATGTAGTTGCAAGCTTTTTCACCACGAGAAAATATCCATATTTACATTGCCCGTGAATCTGTGACGTCTATCGTGTTTTAGCGGGAAATGCCAGGAGTGTCGGTGGTAGTCGCTAGGCGGCACTGTCTGATTCTCATCTTTACCTGCTCTAAATGCACCATATATCTCTGCCTTCTGCTATCACCTCTCAACATCCTGGGCTGGAAATACCAAACGTTGATCCCATATTGGCCCAATGTTGTGCCAGCGCCGTAGACGCTGGCCCAACATTGAGCCAATATGGGATCAATTTCTCTAGGTGTAGGCCTGCTAAGATTCGTGCGTGCACAATACCGGGAAAAACACTAGAGAGTAATCATGTAATGTCAACCGTTTGTCAGTCTCTTCGGCGATTCATCCAACCAATAAATCTATAGATTCCTTGAACTAACCAACAAAGTTGAGACGAGGCGTTGACCCATGCAATGGGTTTACAATGTTTGGGACGCTTCACATCTGCTGGGCCAACCGTTTAACCCTTAAAGCCTTCAAGTATTTTTAAATATAAACCATGGGACCAAAACATTTTTTTAATTTAAAATAATCCTATATGTCTTAGTCAGCTCTTTCCGCTTTATTTGAATACCTATGTTATGTGTCTACGGCAATTACAGGAATTTTATTTCTTTCAGTGATTTATAAATCTGCAATGTATTTGTATTTTACACGTCGGAGGGCTTTAAAGGTCTTACTGGTCTATCACTCATGTGAGTGGCAGGTCTATGCGACCTTTCAAGTGCAAGTAACTGTTTTGTTGATTTTGGTGGAGAGGGTATAAAGTATTATTGAGGTCTGCTGTAGTGCAAAAAATGAAAAAAAAACAGTAAGGCAGGTAGTAGTGTTTGGCCAGAAGCGTCAGCTCACATTTTGCACACTTCTTAGGTAAACCAGTTGTCCTAAGTATCTGTTTATGTGTATATTTACATGAGCAGCAGTCGTGAAATACTGCGCCGATTTTAATGTATTGCAAAGTTAATTTGATAATTTTTTCAGCCGTAACATATTAATTATCAAACAGGTTATTGCGCCTAGTTATTAACATGCAGACTTTCACATCATAATTATCACCCTCTTGTCGTAATTCTACATAAGTCATTTCCCATTGACAATTTACACGACATTTTGAAATATTACCTGCATCGGGTCTTATTAAAACGTTTCTAATAAGTTGTATATCTTTGTCCGGACAGCCAAAGCCTATTTTTTAATAACGAAAAGTATCCTGCTTTTCTTGAATTTTCGAGACAAAGTTTTTTTTATAGAAAATTATTATAAAGAGGCTCTTGTAAAATATTGCAGTACAGACGAGTTACATTTATGTTTTTACTCAGCACTGTATACATGCATTATTCAGATATAAGTGTCATCCAGTGTTTGGCCGGACCTTCATTGCCGATGATTCCAACGCAAAACTAATATCAGAAGCCAAGGCGATGGACAGACTCCAAGTTGAGCCATAACTATGTGCGTGATCACTGGATACATGAAAACACGGAAAATTGACCCAATGCTTGTCTGATATTGGGCAACGGCGTAGACGGTGGGCCAATATTAGGCCAATATTCGGAACATGTCTAAAAGAGAACAGACAGATATATATAATAGATGAGCTGACACAGACAATAACAACGTTAATTATAAACCCTTGCAGCGCGGGAACAGACTTTAACCGTCATAGTCTGACGTCTATAGACATGATAGACGTCAGAATATGACGTTTAAAGTAGATCCCCGCACCGAAAGAGTGAAATATTTATAGCACCTGTATAATGGCCGTAGACATCATGGCAGACCCTTAACCATGATAACATATTAGGTATTCAAATGAAGCAGAAAGAGCTAACTAAGACATTTATGACGATTTTTGGTCTCTTGGTTTATATAAAAAATATATCAAGCGCTTTAACAGTTGTTTAAGGATTACACATGTTGTCAAGCAGATCATGCAGATGTCGTATGGCAGTAAAACTTTATTATGAAGATTTTCGTGAGAATATTTTTTATGACCCACGAAGTCACAGTGATGCTTTAATTTGGTCGTTTAACGAACTTTTTGGCAACAGTACATTTATTACGAGCAATTAATAGTTTGTCCGTCAGAGCCAAGAGCACGGAAAATATTGTTTCACTGTTAACAGGTAATGCTATTAAATACAAGGTATCTCTTACCTTACAAAATGACACATTTATTTCATACCAAGCAATACTACTGAACATTGTAATAATTTTGGTGTGTTTAGCATGCAAAATCAAACTTGCAAAAAACAGTTAGTTTTCAATGTCAAGTATGCTTTTGAGAAAAATGTTTCGATCTCGTATAACCATACTTGTGTAAACTGCCCCTTTTCTGTTTAATACCTTTATCATTATTCACAAGCGATTTGATGTAAGGGGTCTTCTCAAGTTAAGCAAAATCGAGAAATCCGAGAAAAACTTGAAGTGGGTGGGTGGGTGTGTCAAGCCCCTACTCTGATTTTGTGTGTTTTTTTGCTGTTTTTTTGTGTGACATTTACATGCTTTACAAAAAAATTGCTAGGGGGTGGGTGAGTGGGTGAGGTCTGGCCAATCCGAGTTTTTCCCGGATTTGAAAAAAAAATAACTTACAGACTACAGGCCGGATTACCTGAGCACCGATCGTGTTCTAAAGCAATAAATAGCTGCATGGCAGTAGATCGCTTCCAGGAAACCCCAGCAGACAGGTACTTGAACCAGTGTTTGTATAATGTTGGTCCATCGTCTACGACGCTGGCCCAACATTATACCAACACTGGGTCAATGTCTCTTGCCTGCTGGGTAGATATTGCATTCCCGCAAGTAACATATTGTTCGCTTTTTTATATCGAATTCCTTGTGAACCTAATAACTGTAGTGTTGAACTAGGTTTTTTTTTCTTTGGTAATGTTGGCAATCACTCAAGAGATTACCTCTGTTGTCAGGGTGGAATTATTAGCACAAGCAGACACAGGTTTAATTGACATAATTAAAAGTTATTATTCATAGATAACAGCGGCGTACCCTGGCTCCTACGCTCGACAGCGGTGCCAGTACTGCTCTCGCATCAATGCAGGCACTGTTGCTGGTTTGTAGTACATGGTATCTACGATTAAAACCAATCTAAACGGCATTGTCATGACATATATTTTTTGAAAATATACAAGATAGCTACCCAAATAAAGCGTTTTAAAAATACTAATTACCCACGCTTTTTCACTCATTTTATTTTGCAAAAATATATTTGAGAAGAGGAACTGTTCAAATCGGCATGCACATTAAACATGAATAAATTATTTCATTTTGGTTATAATACAAAAACCATCGGTCATGAATAAATTGAATACTAATCGTGAAGAGTACGGTAATTTTTCTTTATATTTCTGTGTGGCAACCCGGGTAATTCCCCACATCACTGAAAGGAAAGCTATGTTTCTGTTAAAACTAATTTTATATCAGTCTAGGCCCCAAAAATGCTAAACCTACTTTTCATGCCATGATGAAAAACTACTGCAGCATACATATCGTCGCCTCGGAGCTAAAGGATCCTATCTGCCACTCTAACGAGTGTCAGATAGGATCCTTTAGCTCCGAGGCGACGATATATCTTACCTAGATCTACGTCACACTTTCGGTCTGGAACCGACGTTTCGTTTGGTGGGATATCGCATAGCTTAACAGATCGTTTGTCAATCGTTCACAGCGCACAGTTCAACCTATTGGTGAACTTTCTGTACATTTCACCAGCTCAGCCCAATCATTTAAAGCGCGCCTGCTCTGTACTGGCATATTGACCAGGCTTAAAAAGTATTCGTTTCTGGTTCTCTCAGCTGAAAATCATTGCATTATACTTGTAGTCCAGCATGCACCTTGTCTGAATGATGATGTCATTTTGGTCCACCATCTGTAACGCTGATGCAACATCAACGTATTTTGGCTATTTGTTTTGAAATAGCTTGATATAGTACACGGACATCGCACAAGCAGTAGGCTACAACGGATATAAAAATCACGAAAAGATACACTGTGAAAAGAAGTATGCCAACGCCATTGGATTTCCAATGAACCCACCAAACACAGAACACTTCTATGACATTTATACAGCGTTGGACCAACGTCTTCGACGCTGGTCCAACATTGTATAATTGTTATACAAATGTTTTGTTTGTGTTTGCTGGGTATACACCAACCACAAACAAGCGCAACTGTTCCCTTGGCCTCACCTCAGCCGTTTGCCTGAGCATCTCACTTGAGTGATTGATATGGCTGGCCACATGCCTTCAGGTGACTGGGCCATATCAAACCTCTTACTTCATGGTTTATCCACAATTATCTGTTAATCACCATGCAGAATAGAAACCACAATCTCACTAAAGATTACCACATTATTAGGGTGGGCTCGATACAGAACCTGGAGCATGCTGAGGGAGTCATATCATAGAAAACTGAAAAAACACCACTTGACCGCAACTACTAATTTTATATACGTCATTTGTAGGCCATTTATCTATATATTAATGTATCTTTTGCTTTAGTGAATTGCACAGCGCAACCCAAATCTCTGGCTTTCCGGGTATGGGTGAAGAGTAAGTTCAGTGAAATGACCGTTCGAAAAGTGAGTAGTTATTAAATTCGTATTTCTATTTTGAAGATGTTGGAGATGGATAGCATTACACGGATGGTCAGTTGACTCGGATAAATCATCACTTTTTTTTCTGAGTACAGCCGGGCCACTATTCACTTATGGGGGGGGGGGGTGCAATTTTGTTTTAGATATTTGTTGGCGCAATATTGAAACAACAGCCCCATCGTCCCGGATTCGCTTGAGTGTTGTTAGCCAGAGAAACAGGTTCATCGGGTCCAGGGTCAAACCAAGATAATTCAATCTCTAATGAATTGCTTCTGTCAAAACCATAGAGTTAGAAGAGAGTCTACCTTATACCCTACAAACACGATACATTGACCATTAGCTACCTTATGTTGTTCCGCCGTCTGCGATGCCGGCCCAACATTAACATTGTCAGTGCGAGGATCGACTTAGACGTCAGATTCTGACGTCTCAGTCGATCTTCGCACTGAGACAATTCAATATTTATAATGGCCGCAGACCCGTGACTTTAGCCACCATGAATGTCTTGGTTACCTATGTCACGCGTATATGGCTATTATAAATATTGAATCCTTTAAGCGCGTGGATCGACTTTAGACGTCAGATTCTGACGTCTAAAGTCGATCCCCGCACTGAAAGAATTCAATATTTATAATGGCCTTAGACCCGTAACATAGGTAACTAAGACATTTATGATGATCGAAAATAACCCTTTGGTTGCCATGGTTTATGCAGGCATATTTCAGCTTTGTAACAGCTGTTAATCCCACACTGTTAACGTGTTGTTTGCTGTGTGACTGTCTGACAGGTTCACGCTCCATCACCAGACTACTGCTAATTGTATGGATCCATTCCGCACTGAATCACATCCAACACAGAATCACTTAACAGAAGCCATCACATCCCACTAAACACGAGAAATTCACCCGCAGACGATGGGCCAACCTTAGAACATCATCTGGGTGACCTATCGTGTTTGCTGGGATGTCTGTCCTGGCCCTGCAAACACAATAATATCCAACAATGTTGTTCTTAACGTGCTTGTCAGGGGATGTGTGTTGATTTATTTTGACGTATTTATTCGTTCTCCACTTTATCTGGCTGAGCGATGCAAATATTGTCCAAACATTTTTTATTTACCTTGTCAACTGTGTGCCCCTTTCAGCTCGTTCACATGGTTAAGGTTTTCATTCTGTTGCACAGGACTTAAAACGTTGATGCTTTAGCAGTCTTGATAATAACAATGGATTGATTAATTTACTCAATAATATTGTTACCATGGTTACTGCGACGACTATGCAGCGTAAGGATAGCGAAACTGAGCGTCAAATGAAGTGTACACATATGCGGGTACATCCCTGTTTCGTCACTTATCATGCGATTAGACACATTTAACCCTTTAACCGCCAAATTATTCAATCTGAATTTTCACCCACTTGAACTTGTGTCTCGCTGACGCGATCCACAACTTCAAGTGAGTGAAAATTATTCAGATTTGACAAAATGGAGGTCAACTGTTTTCAAATATTGCTGGTTGATGTAATATTTTATTTTTGTCACATGTTCAAAAGGTGGTACTTAATGTGCTAATAAAAAATGAAAACCCGAATATATGCGGCACCGGCGGTTAAAGGGTTAACGTTAACCGTATAACATGTCAGTGCATACCTTGTTATTTCTTGAATATTCAGTTTTTAAGGGATCTCACGAGAAGGATTATTGACGTGAGTAATTTAGCCATGTTGGAAAGGCTGTTGTAGGCTCCAAGTAAACACGAGCCTTTCATCCAATAGTATTTTAATGTTGAGACAGCGTCACAGACGTTGGGCCAACATGAAAACAACGTTGGCTCAATGTCTCGTGTTTGTTGGGAGTGAAATACCAAGGTCAAGTATCGAACCTTACATTGTGCAGCATGCGCATCATTGCATCTAGATTTCACTGTAAAATTACATTTACCCAGATAAATTGGTGTAATGATTGCATCTAGTTTTGACTGTAAAATTACATTTACCCAGCTAAATTTGTGTAATGTAATATGACATAAACGTAACCACAGGCTTGTCGTGTCACAAAGTACAGATCACATGTACAGCATATTTCTATATACATCGCTTGAAATGTACGTAAATAATTACCATGGCTCAATATCAATTCAAGCTTGTCATATATGTGAACATTGTAAAGGCATGGCCAAGTTTACAAATCTGAGGTATGCATAGTTATTAAAGACCCATTTTGGGAGGAGAAGCATGGTTCAAAATCATCAAGACAACATTTTTACAAATTTCAAATATATATGCCCTGCGTCAGTGTGACATTCTTCTGCTTTGACTACTGTCAATTATTTTAATAATTGGACATGTTTCAGCTAGACAATTAACATATATTATATATCTTTGCATTTATATCTCATTATTTTTGCTCCTTCACATAATGATGTCATTGAACCCACAGTATAGGAACACTCACCCAATGCTTGGCCTCATTATCACCTGCTACGTATTAGATCGTTTAATAATTTTGTATTCATAACATATGACATATGTACATGAGTTATAAATAATTACCTGTTGAACGTTTAAAAATATTTTTTTTACAGTGCGAAATATCTGTTTGTTGCCGAAAAGTAAAGTCTTTCTATTCTACATATTTAAAATATTTTCTGCCACATGCTGTGTAGGATCAAGACATTTTAAACATTTACGCGCCATCTTACATAATTTACTTTTTTACCCGATAGAAGTTGTGTCTCAATCACCTGATGGGCAACTTGAAAAATGAGCCATGATTCTCACACTCCGTGCTGTGGTTCTCACTATGAGACGTATACCGGTATCAGCCTATATCGCACTCCCGCTGTAGATTCAGCACAATGTGTGGTAGTTTAAGGTCATATGTGACTTGATCGTGTGAGAAAATGCAAACGGTGTTCATTTTTCGTGCGATATGTGAAAATACAGCACATGTTCAATGTATAAGGTGTTCGCCTAAAGGCTCACACCTTATACATTGAACGAGTGCTGTATTTTCCCATGTTGCACTCAAATGAACACCGTTTGCATATCTTCATGCATCCACATCAAGCAGAGAGCCCCTTCCATAAACAGAGACCAGGGCTACCAGCTGCCACCCATCTATAGTCAGATCATCCGCGACCACCATCTGAGCCGAACCGAATCACCCCCCCCCCCCCCCCCCATGAGCATTGCGTGATCAAGATCTGCTGAAGACAGGTACAGGTCGAAACGATCCAAAGAGAGTAAAATGTTACCACTTATATATCGGAATGCTAGAACCGTGAATAACATATTATTCTCTTTTTTTTTTATTCAAGTTGCATTTTTGCATTATTTAAGCATCTACTACATAATAATTTATCCAATTGCATGTTTAGTGGCATTTATTTGTGTTGTTTGACGTGGGCTAACATGAGTCGTCGATAGTATCAGTAATGTCACTCAATATTAGCACATCATCCAGCTGACCAGCTAACATCAATACACATGTAGCTGTGTGGCTGACAGTACCTAAGTGATTTAGTTCATTCAAGTGATGCCACTTACCAGTGCTTACTGATCAATGTAGCGAATAATAGCTGACGGTATTATTTTGTCAGCTTGGGTTTTCTATCCGGCCCATATCTTAACCATGTTAACTCCCTGTCGGCTATGTTATTTAATTGATAATTTCACCAACTTGAAATTGTTTCTCGCTACCTGGCTACTGCGACCCACAATTTCAAGTTTGTGAAATTACTCATATTTGTCTAAAATGATACCACACATTTACAATTCCTTCTCAGTTAATTAACATGATTAACATCAATAATTTATAAATAATGTTTTTGATATAAATATGAGAAGAAGTGGTATTTACCATGATAAGCAGTATTAAAAACTATTTCAGTCATGCTTGACCCTTATCACTCTGAAATAGTTTTGCTCAAACCATGGAGACTAAAGGTGTTTTTTTAATTAGAAATCGTCATAAATGGTTAGGTCTTTCCGCTTCATTTGAATGCTATGGGTCTACGGACATTATAAATATTTTATTTCTTTCAGTGCGGGGCCGTCTTTATACGTCAGAATCTGACGTCTACAGACGGTCCCCGTGATGAAAGGGTAAAACAATACTGGGCCTTTGTATCACCAAATGTATCGTGTACGTAGCAGGTTCTAAATGTGTGTTCCATCATCTCGCTGCACAATAAAGTATTCTGGTCGGAAGGTGTATCGTCACCCTGGATTATTGTAATAGATGTATCCCCCTCTCTGTAAAGTGGTAAGGATAGGCCTTACTGGAAAAGATATTATGCCTGAACTGGAAAATATTCAAACCGATTTCATGGAATCTAATCATGCATACTTTTTTCCATTTTCACCACTGAGCCTTGTTCTAGTGAGTGGTTCCGTTACAGAAAATGTCATGACACCAAAAAGAATGATATACAGATAACTACAAATTTTCGTCAATTTGTGTTTTTTAAAAATTAATTATGTTCATTAAAAATGTCTCGTTTATGAGCTGTACATTGTACATTTATCCAACTGTATATTTGTATGTAGTCCCTACTCTACACCAGGAGGCGTTTGTGCGGCTAATAGTGGGGGCGCACATTGATGTCTAGCACAAAGAAAATATAACAAATATAAATCTTGACAGGGAAGAATCAGGGAAAATACAGGGAATTGTATAAGTGAAAATCTATGGGTACCCACAAGTCAAAGTGTTTAGAAATTCCATATTATCGATAATCCACATTGAAGGACAAATAAATTGGCTCAAAACCGCTATCTAGTTAACAATGGTCTGATTCATTTGTATTTATCCAGAGGAATAGATGTCTGTGTTTACGCAATCGTCCCAGCAGACACGACACAGCGACCAAATGTTGGACCAATGTTGGCCCACCGTCTACGACGTCGGCCCAACATTGGTCCAACATTTAGTCGATTTGCCGTGTTTGCTCATGTATCTTGATAACAAAGCTTATACTAATGTCTACTGCTAGCGTGGCGTGTCTACAATAATACAGCTCTGAAGTCATTCATATGAATATGTATACGGCACGTTAATAAATCCCGGTGCTCGTTTATATTGTCCCCCTTAATAATCCCTAAATACCCGTGATAGGTATCCAGCCGGAGACAAAGCATGTAGGTATGAATGATTAATAAATCGATTACTACCAATCACACAGTCGATCCATCATGTTGCCAACGACAAATGTTGAAATACCGCGACCCACTATTTCAACTGTATCTAATTTACTTGTCAATATGAATCCAAATGTCTACACTATATTCATGGTGTTACTTATTTAGGAAAAAAAAATTTCAGATAACTTGTATTTTAACCCTTGCCAATGTGCCGTAATAATTCCATATGTACTTGACGAGGTTGATTATTTGTTAGCCAAAGACGTCGAGTGTTGAGTCTTAAATTGATTTATCTGACTGTACCATTAATAATTCTAGAGTTTTAGCACAATATTTACTATCCATTATTCCAATCAGTGCACTGCGATGTTTTGCACTGATGTATCGTAAACGAAATACAAATAATAAAGCCATTAATTTGCACTACTTTGTGATCTACCTTTCCTGTGCTGTTCATTTTCCAAATGTCAGTCCATGACGTAATCATGTTTCTCTCTAATTCCTTACCCAGAGACCGATGATTTACAAAAGTCTTTCTGCAATAAATATCAAGCATTTTAATTCGTTGCTTGGTAATTTGATCACCTGTCACTGATAAGTGTGTTTTGTTATTCATCTGAACGTATTTTAACGCTGAGACAGAATGTTGAAGGGTTTCGGAAGGTAATTTTACTGCAATCACTTTTATCATACTGCCTGGTGTATCACTGCAATGGAGGAAATAGCGGGGAGTGGGAAATGGATTTTCGCAATGGGCATCTAGATAATTGGTACAGTGTAGCTGTGATGTACTCGTTCTGAAAACAGCCATATGGTTCAGCGTTATGTGTCTTTCTTTGACCAAGCTATTGATGATTTGCTGACGAGTGCTAACAAGTGTCTTTTGTAGCGTACTTTTTGCGCTGCTTCATGCATAGATCTTGTATCACCTAATTATATACCGGTACTTGTATTTCAATTGTAGTAGATTTAAATTTGAAATGCTTTACGCAGTTTCTGACCTTTATAATTTGATCGTATTTATGAACCATATCGCATGTTTTAAGTAAAAGTTATACGAAAAAAATGGAATAAACCATTAAACAATGAATATTATCATAGATGCCAGTTTTTTTCTCGGTGTTGCTGGAAGCCTGGAATAGCGAATGTGTCCAACCACCGAATACATGATATGGCCTAACATGACATCGCTGTGTGATGGTCACTCCTAGCGCAGTGTCTGCCGCCTGACCCACACCCCCGCAGGCGTGCATCGATGAATCAGTGAATGTGTTATCATGATTATTATTAAATCTCGACATAAAGTGTATTATGTAGTTTGATCATTTTGAAGGACTGGTTTGAAGGACTCACCCTTAACCCTTGAAGCGCTGATTGTTTTATGAAATCCTTGGAGGCCAAAAGGTTTTTTCAATTTGAAACCATCATAAAAGTTTTATTTGGCTCTTTCTGATTCATTTGAATACCTATGTTATGTGTCTGCGATCATTATACATATGTGCGATTTTAGACGTCAAATTCTGACGTCTACAGACGTCAGATTCGGACGTCTAAAGTCTATCCCCGCGCTGTAAGGGTTAAAGCGCTACATTGAAAAATACATTTTCACTCACTTGAAACTGTCTCGCTGCCGCGACCCAAAACTTCAAGTGCGAGAAAATTATTCATATTTGATTCATTTGAGATCAAACATATGGAAATCTTGATGTATAAACACTTATTTCATTCCCAATAAATGTGATTTGATCGGCTAATCGAACAGATCAAAACGACTATAGTCGTGTTTAACGGTATATGGTTAATGGGTGTATGGCCCGCGCACAGCCACAGATTTCATCAGTCGCATAGTTTGCATAGTTATTACGATTTTTAAGCTTCATTGAATTAACTTGTGGCGCTGTCAATGCTTATTATCACCAGTGGTTTTAGTGTTCTTAAAATTATTGTACATGCCGACCCCTTGGATATGAAAGGGTGTATCTGTCACTTTGTAAAGTGGCAGATACACCCTTTCATATCCAAGGGGACGAACATATTCGAGTCTTTAACATACTGATTTGCCCAAACCCGTCATATTGTAATTTTAACAATATAGACACCCCTGAATATTGTTTGTATCGCTATCGTGGCCTACATATCCGACTCGGGAGATCAGTCCAAATGTAGGACGAACTCATTTCAGACGATTTCTAGTACATCAAACCGCTTCACCTTCAAATTCGTTACTTCTAAGTGTCGATAAAACCGCTTGTTAATGCGTCAACTGTCCAACTAATGTTTTCAAGTTCACTGTGATTTCTGCGGCAATCTCTGTCAACGAGAAGCAACCCTACAACACCCGTACAATACTTCAATTGCAAGCCTAAAACGTAATACTGTTGTGGCATTGTGGTTGTTAAATGGAAACATTATTTTGTGAAAATATGCGTCACTAGAAGGTAAACGGTCACAAGGGCAGTTATTAGTGGTTAACTGCTCACCTGGTCTGGACTCAGAGTAGGTCTACGGACCAGGTGAGTCTCAACCCCTTGGTCGCTGCGTTTATTAGTGAAAAAAAGTCTCCACTTGAAGCTGTGAATCGCGTGATGTGCCTGGTCCACGCGATCAACAGCTTCAAGTGAGTGAACATTATCCAGTTTTCACCCCTCGGCCCGTTGGGCTCGAAGGGGTATTGTCGTCCCCTTCGTGCGCCGCCGCACACACTCTTTTGGCTGTGTTGCAACAGATTAAATTCATAATTCATACAAACATTCAACCGCTCCCTGCACTTTTCTTTACCCAAGGTCAAGGTCATAGGTCAAAGGTCAAGGTCAAAGATTGAAAAAATCTTGTTAACGCGATAACTTGAAAAATAATTATTGTATCTCTCCATTTTTTTACGTGAAGTTACCCATGGGTATGGAGATCACCTGATTAGATTTTCAGCTTTCCACCGATAATCAAAATGACCGCCACCTGGCGACTATTTTTTTTTTTCGACTTAATTTTTTTTTTTCATAATTCCCTTGAAACCTGGCATATATAGGTTTTCAGGGTCTGCGAGTCTGTTGGCATTATCCGTTTTCGCGTGCAACCGAAAACGAGGCTATGGCGGCCATCTTCATTTTTTAATTACCAAATTCCTTGTTAACGCGATAACTTGAAAAATAATTATTGGATCAGTCCAATTTTTTATGTGATGTTGCCCATGAGTATGGTGATGACCTGATGAAATTTTCAGCTTTCAACCGAAAATCAAAATTGCCGCCACCTGGTAATTAATGTTTTTTTTTCACTTTTTTTCAGATTTTTCTCGCAAACTGGTATATATAGGTTTTCGGGGTCTGTGAGTCTATTGGCAGTGTCCGTTTTAGTGTGCGACTGAAAACGAGGCTATGGCGGCCATCTTGATTTTTAAATTTTATAATTTCTTGTTAACGCGATAACTTGAAAAATAATTATTGGATCTCTCCAATATTAGCTCCCGCCGTCACCGTTGGTGAGACGGAGGGAGCTATGGATTCTACCTCCGTTTTTTTGGCCTCTTCTTTTGCCTATAACTTTGTAAGAAAATAAGCTAGGATAACAATTTTTGGTATGTGGGTTACTTCCAGGTGGCTAATGGACAGGTTAAAATATTTTTAATCTGAATTCAATACGCAAGGTTGCAGAGGAGAAAATGATGATGTTACGGCGTTGGGCCGTTGGGCCGTCCGTAAACAATTCGTTTCCGGAGCATATCCCTGAAAGTACTTGTCCGATTGTCTTCAAATTTTACACACAACACCCCTAGGGGGTCTAGTTGTGCCTTTTGGGGTATTTGAACTTTGACCTACTTCTAGTTCAGAACTATGACCTATTTAGACGTTTTGACGCGCATTTCGTTTCCGGAGCAGATCTCGAAAAGTACTGGGCCGATGACAGTCATATTGCACATACATGTTCTTTAAGGTCCCTAGTTGTGCCTTTTCAGGTTTTTGGACCTTGACCTTGAAGTTGACCCAGCACTTTGACCTAATTTATAACATCGGTAAATCCGACTGAAAGATTTTGCAGAATATCATGAAAACCGCTCAAGATAGCTACACCATTACTATAAAACAAATTGTGAGGTTTCAGGAGAGGATGCATCTTGAAAAATTTCAAGTCGATAAAATTAAAAATGGCCGCCTATCGGCCATTATTCACCTCGACAGGATTGATATTGCGGAATATCATGAAAACCGCTCAAGATAGCTACACCATTAATATCAAATAAATTGTAAGGTTTCAGGAGAGGATGCATCTTGAAAAATTTGAAGTTGATAAAATTCAAAATGGCCGCCTATCAGCCATTATTCACCTCGACAGGCCTGATATTGTGGAATATAATGAAAACCGCTCAAGATATTTACACCATTACTATAAAACAAATTGTGCGGCTTCAGGAGAGGATGCATTTTGAAAAAATTCAACTTGTCCAAGTTCAAAATGGCCGCCAATCGGCCATTATTCACTTTCACATGACCGTTATTTGGTAAACCGTGCTAAATGGCTAGACCATTACTATAAAACAAAATGTGTGACTTCAGGAGAGGATGCATCTTGTAAAAATTCGACTTGATAAAATTCAAAATGGCCGCTTATCGGCCATTATTCACTTTCACATGGCCGTTATTTGGTCAACCGTGCTAGATGGCTAGACCATTACTGTAAAACGAAATGTGAGATTTCAGATGAGGATGCATCTTGAAAAAATTTGACTTGATCAAATTTAAAATGGCCGCCTTTTCGGCCATTATTCATTTTCACATGGCTGATATTTGATAAACCGTGCTAGATGGCTAGACCATTACCTGATTACTATAAAACAAAGTGTGAGTTTTCGGGGGAGGATGCACCCTGAAAATTTTTAACTTACAAATTCAAAATGGCCGAGAATCAGCATTATTTACCTCGATAGGCATGATATCAGGTAAACCGTGCTAGATAGCTAGACCATTACTATAAAACAAAATGTGAGATTTCAGGAGAGGATGCATCTTGAAAATTTTTGACTTGATCAAATTCAAAATGGCCTCCTATCGGCCATTATTCACTTTCACATGGGCGATATTTGGTAAACCGTGCTAGATGGCTAGACCATTACTATAGAATGAAATGTGAGATTTCAGCTGAGGATGCATCTTGAAAAATTCTGACTCGATCAAATTCAAAATGGCCCCCTATTGGCCATTATTTACTTTCACATGCCCAATATTTTGCAAACTGTGTTACATGTTAGTCCATTACTATAAAACAAAATTTGAGGTTTCGGGGGAGGATGCACCCTAAGTTTTTAACTAATTTATATCGAATTCAAAATGACCATAAATCAGCTATTAGTTAACTCGATTGGCCTGATATCGGGTAAACCGTGCCAGATAGGTAGACCATTACTGGGATACTGATTAGGATCATTAATTTCAATGGAGGTTTGCAATCTCTGACAGACTGTCTAGTTCTTATCTTACTCTTAGACTGGGCTTCTTAGACCTAGTTGTCTTGCGTCTTGATTTTTGACCTAGACTAGGACTTCATTAATAACCCTATACAAAATTGCTTAAATCAAATTCTAATTCGAAGCGGGAGCTCCTGGACTTATGTAGTCTTGTTTTATGTGAAGTTACCCATGAGTATGGAGATGACCTGATTAGAATTTCAGCTTTCCAGCGATAATCAAAATGGCCGCCACCTGGCGACTAATTTTTTTTTTAACTGTTTTTTTTCAGAATTCCCTCGAAACCTGGTATATATAAAGGTTTTTGGGGTCTGCGAGTCTATTAGAATTGTCCGTTTTCATGTGAGACTGAAAAAGAGGCTGCGGCGGCCATTTTGGTTTTATCATTTTTAGTAAATCGTTCTTATTTCAATTAATTGCCTTGAAACATGGCATATATAGAGTCACTGCATGAGCCGAGGGGTATTTAGGTGCTTGCACGGTATTTTTTTAAATTGAAGGCCAGTTTTTGTCAAATTTTACTGATTTTATGAGACATAATTCACATTCAAAATAAGTAGTTTATGTGATAGTAAGAAGATCGAACATGGCTAGTTGTGCTCAGGGTAGACCTAACCCCTGTGATGCTGTATTGTTAGTTTCTCTTTTTCGTCATTTGAAGCTGGAATTGCTGACGCAATTTCCAGCTTCAAATGACGAAAAATATTTCAATTTATTAAAAAAAACATTTTATGAGAAAAAAATCATCCCCCAGATTGAATTATTTAATGAGCTGATCATATTCCGCAAACGGTCCTTTTGAATGTGAAATGGTGTACAGGGGCTCCGCCAGGAATGTTTGAAAGGGGGGTCCAAAAGGGGTGGGGGGGGGTTAATCTGGGGGTAATCAGAGTTTTTAAATTTCGCTGCTTAAAGTGGCCTATTTTATCTGAAATGACAGTAAAATATGCAAAATATTTTATTTTTTCTTGCCAACAAGGTATTTTTTCTTGCCAACAAGGGGGGGGGGGATATCTCCCCTGTGGTGGGGGGGGGGGCTGCGGAAACCCTGGTGTATCTGCCACTTTACACCCTTTCATATCCAAAGGGATGACTGACTATTTTTTCAATTTCAGTGGCATGGAATCTGGTTTTGAACAGGCTTGAAACCATTTATCTACTACGGCCGTAGCAATACAAGGGTTAATACATCGATTATGGCTTACATAGACTTCAAGTACTGTTTGCTTGATTATGGCTTACATAAAATTACAACTACTGCTTGCTTTATGGCCTTGTTGCACTGCAAGACCCACCAATAGGACAACCATAATCCTGACATCACACTGCTGCCCGGTAAACACGAAACATTCACCCAATATCGGGCCAACGCTGGGTCAGCGTCTTAGACGTTGGCCCAACATTAAGCCGTCATTGGGTCAGTGTTTTTTTTGTTTCTGGGTGCTGAGAAGCTGTCAATCTTATTGATGTTAGTGTACTATGGACACTCGGAATGTAAACCCAACTTTTATGTTTTCCTTGAAACGTACTCTTCTAAATTATATCCATTTCTGAAGCATTTATGCATCCAGGTGAATATGTCGACATGTCCATGTTACATTGTGGGGAATTATCGACCCATATCTTAAACATAACATTATTTTAATTTCCTCTGATATGTCACCATTTTATTGATATCTATATATATTGTTAATTCAGTGACATTGTTAAATGTTCAATCACATTCATGCAGATATACCCACTTGAGGCTTTATAGCCCGACTGGAGAGCAAAACGTGGGTGAAGATTAGATTGTTATAGCCTTTTTTTCATGTTTTGTGATTAGTGCCCCTAATATATATATATAACCCTCATTTCAGGATGCAATTATTAAGAATTCGTGGATCGGCAAAACACAACTTTCGACGTTCAAAATTAACACGCACAACGTGTTGTTATATGCCAGACGAGACAGCTACTGAAAAGTCAAGAGTTGTTGAAATGTGTTCGAATTTAAGAAGAAAAACCTTTACCCAGCTCCAGACAATACATACTGCAACTCCCAGCCAACACCTGATGCTGGCCCCGTGTTGTCTTATTGTTGGCCGACGTTGATCCACATTAAAACAACACGAGGTTGTTTGCTGGGAATACACAGCTGATAATGAAAGATGGAAATGTCAAAGCAACGCCACCTGGTGGCAGTAGACATTATTCAGGTGATTCCTACACACATGGTGCATTGACATAACGCTGGTTTAATGTTGGGTCACCGTCTACGACGGTGGCCCATCATTAAACCAGCGTTGGTACAGCGTGTGTTGCTTCTTGGTAGCGATGGCGCTCGTGAAGTAGTTATGTATTGTTTTAGCCTTTGGCTGGGTTTTTGGTCTGATGGTTTGCTGACGCAGGACATTGTGTGGGATGCATGTACTACTCGCCTACCCGGATAGTGGTGTCTGAACGCACCGATCTCTAGATGGGCGATGCTCAGCAAGGAGTATAGAGTGATAAAAACAGCCATATCTGTGGGCACTTAAATCGAATGAACCATGTGGTAAAACACAGTTAAGCGAGAAAGTTAATTTAAGTTTTAATTCTTACTTTTCTTATCTTATTATGGTGGCATTGAATAAAATGAGCAAGATTAGCCATGTACGCAGAATTTGGAACCCCCCTCACCCCTTAACACGTGTGTAATTTAAGTTTCACTATTATTACTATTTTCATTCTCGCGTTTTCTCATCGGTGTTATCACCGATTACCATTTTTGTCCCCCGCCCACGAAATATAGGGTGGGGGATATTGTGGTCAGCATAATGCTGCATTTCTGGCTGTCCGGCCGTGCGTTCTTGTTTCGTGTTTCGTTTCCGGACGCAATCTCGGAAACCGTTAGCCAGATTGCATCTTGTTACAACTTATTGAGAAAATTCTCCAGCGATGGTCGGTCTGACCAAGCAATCTAAATATAGATAATATCTATCTATAGATTCCTTGGTCTGACTTACTTTGCGTTACAAGAACGAGGGGTTTGGTGAAAATAGAGATAATCCCTGTTCAAATCCCATACTGACTTGTCATCCCATTTACGGCTTATTTGTTTTGTTCAGAGGCAGAGTGTATTTTTTATGCTCACCAGCTCACGTTTTACGAATACTTTGCTCCCCGATAATCATAATTATGATTATTTCCGTCGTCAAATCGTGTAAGCCTTTTTACTTGATCTTCATACATGAATATTTGCATGATGAATGAGCATCGATTACAAAATAAATAAATCAGACTAGAAGGTTATCTGGGGGGGGGGGGGAGGTGGAGGGGTGTCCTTCTTATATTCCGAAGGTTTGATAGTCCGAAGGTATCTGCATTAAGAAGGTTCGATGGTCCGAAGGTTCTACGGTCCAAAAGTTCGTAGTTTGTATGACAATATTTCAGCGTTGTAATTGTCAATGAGCCGCCGCAACAGTCTTTAACCCTGAATTTACCATTGTCATCTTCATCCACTACAATGCAATTCTCGACTTGTAGTTGTAGTGTACACTTATTTCAAAATATTATCTTATCTGGAGGTCAAGTTCGATATTCAGTGACCATGACCTAATTTCACCTGGTTGCGGAAACCGAACTGGTTGTTAGCGCGTCTTTAACTTTATAACGCCTTGGCCTAGAGACTTCATTTTTTAACCGCAAACAGCTTATTTCATGAGAAATGAATGGTCCTTTTAGGTGTTATTACCTTTGACTTACTTTTTAATCTACATCTCTGAGCCAAAATGACTTGTTTGTTCACCTGAGCCAATCAGCTTTTTTCTGAGCATAAATGTGCTTTTGTGGGATTATGGCCTTTGGTGTACTTTTTTCCATACATCACTGAGCCAAAATAGCTTTTGGTATGGACTGACATCTTATTTCCAGAGCATATATCTGAAACCCCTTGGATTATTCCTTCATATTGCACACATACATAACCCATGGTTGTAGTATGTGACTTTTGAGTGTTATGACCATTGACCTATTTAAAATTACCTACACCTCCTGGGTCAAAATAACTAATCGAGTAATTATACCTTTTACACAGTATATATATCTGAAACATCTTGGAGATCCCTTTAATATTTCACACTCACATCACTCAGAGGGTGTAGGCCTAGATGGGCATTGTGTTTGTTTCGATTACGAGGGCAGGGCGGGGGGTTATGTAGGCCTCTGCTATTGCCTGGGGGTTGGCATCTCTAATTACCATCTCAAGGTGAATGACAATCAGAGGAAGTAGATGGGAGGGTGAAAGCAATCAGTTTATGGTAATTAAGTAATCTCAGGGAGCACTGTCACGATAACAATGACATAGTGCACGTGCTGCAACTGAACAATTACTGGCCCAGAGGTATCCTGTGTTACCATGGTTACCATAGCAACCAGAAAACTAAGATGACGCAATCGCGGGAGAATAGTTTACTCCCAGCAACAGATGCTCATTTGTTGGACAGCCGTTATTTTTATCCCCGATCCTGACGTTTTCAGCCATCTAGTCGTCGCGTTAAATTCCAACGAACACGTGCATACACATGTTAACTAACCCTTTCAGTGCGGGGATCGACTTTAGACGTCAGATTCTGACGTCTATAGAACGCATAGACGTCGATCACCGCACTGAAAGTGTAATACATTTATAATAGATTTTTTTTTCATTTTTCTAACTTTTATTTTCAGCACAGGTTCTTAGGCGTGAGGAACAGTATGCGTATGTTTGTATGTTGTTTGTTGGGGATAGCTAGTCTTGAATAGGGCTGCCCGGGCCTTCCGACATTTTCCATAGCTGACTATCTCGCGGCAAGGATCGAAAGTATAGGCCTATCTTAGAACCAGTGAGTGCTTTCCTCACTTTACGAATATGCCTGCTAAAAACTCCCTGCTTCTTCTGCTTCTCCTCAGTACACCCCCAGACTCAACATCGAAGAGTCTCCGATCGCTATGGTGATGCTGATGACGCTGGGAAACAATGGTTAGACCGCAGTGACCGCATCTTCTCGTACTCAAAAAAGCCCGCATTGATCCATTGCCAAGCTGAGCAAAGGCTCCCAGCGACAGATGCTCATTTGTTGGACAGCCGCGTTCACTCGCTGGTTTTATCCCCAATCCTGACGTTTTTTTTCACTGGTCGCTGCGTAATATTCCCTTACTCACCTGTATATACAGTAGTATTATAAACCTTTCACATTTGTATTTATAACTATTTAATTACCCTTGTCCCATTAACCCTTAGAGCGCTAAAATATGTTTGTATAAGACATGAAGACCAAGGTTTTTTATCAATTTGACATCACCATACATGTCTTAGTTAACTCTTTCGCTTCATTTGAATACCTATGTTACGGGTCCACGACCATTAGAAACATATTATTTTTTTCAGTGCAGGGACGTCAGAATCTGATATCTACAGACGTCAGATTCTGACGTATAAAGACGGTCCCCGCGCTGAGAGGGTTAAGGCTGTCATTTAATACAACGACAAAATAACAAATTGTATTTTCAATATGTCAATATGAACGTCTGAGCCTTAAAAAAAGGTTATATGAGTATTGCACTTCCTTATTTCTAGAAACTCTCGACAATTTAAATTCACTTTGGTCGGCAGTTGTCATCTCAAGGGATGAAAAAGTGAAGAAATACATGGGAATTAACCCAGTGCGAGGACCGATTTTAGACGTCAGAATCTGGCGTCGAAAGTCAATCCCCGCACTGTAAGAGTAAAAATATTTATAATAGCCGTGGACCCATGACCTTATAACATAGGTATTCAAATGATTCAGAAAGAGATAACTAAGATATCCATGGTGATTTCAAATTGAAAAAACCTTCGGTCTCCATGGTTTCTAAAACAATAATTCAGCGTTTTAAGAGTTGAGAGGGTTAACCATTAACCCTTTAACCGCCGGTGCCGCATATATTCGGGTTTTCATTTTGTATTAACACATTAAATACCACATTTTAAATATGTTAAAGATAAAATGTGACATCAACCAGGAAGATTTGAAAAGAGTTGACCTCTATTTTCACTCACCTGAAGTTGTGGATCGCGTCAGCGAGACACAACTTCAAGTGGGTGAAAATTCAAATTGAAGAATTTGGCGGTTAAAGGGTTAAAATGCTTAAACGCTAATCATATCTATTTTCCCTTTAACCCTTATCCTGCTAAATTAAATAATTTAAATTTTCACCCACTTGAAGTAGTGTCCCGCTACCGCGATCCACAACTTCAAGTGGCCGCAAATTGCTGATATTTTTTTAATTTGGCATCAAACATTTGCAAATCTTGAGGTTTAAACAATATCCAGCTCCAAGTGACGAAAAATAATTAGATTTATGAAAAAATATACATTTTTATAAAGTTGTGGGTCGCTGTAGGCTACGAGACACAACTTCAAGTGGATAAAAATTAAAATTTAAATTAGTGAGTGTTAATTAATTGAAACCCTAAGCACGTTTTTAATTTGTTTTATTAGCCGATGAAACACAGTTATTAGAATCGAAATTAGGGTTTAAACATCTAGATCTTCAAATGTTTGGTCTCAAATTAAACAAATATTAGTAATTTTCACTCACTTGAAGTTGTGGGTCGCGATAGCGTGACACAACTTCAAGTTGGTTAAAATTGAAATTATTTAATTTAGCGATGTAAGGGTTAAGAGTGTTAATCAATTTACGTCACGTGGACTCTGGGGATTAATTTGCGGGTATGACGCAATTCTAGCAGAATCCGTACAGACAATCTCTGATTCTAGTTATTCTAGGACTAGACAACCTGTCGCTCACCATACGTTCGCTCTAGAGGCTATATACGTCACATTCTGACGTCTAGGGACGAACCCTGCACTGGAAGAATTAAAAAAGTATAATGGCCCATAACGGAATAACCACTGATAACATAGGTGGTAACATTAAAATGAAGCGGAAATAGCTAAGTAAGACAGTTATCATGGTTATGATGATTTCAAAGTGAAAAATGGTATGAAATATTTAAGCGTTTAAGAGTTAACATGATTAAGTACCATTAGGATAGTTCATAACCACTGAATATATATATATATATTTAGCTTCTATTTTTGTATACCCCCCCCCCCCCCCCTCCCACACACACCCACACACACATACAGGCGGATGCGCTTCTAATCATATAATAAATTCTTAAGCGTAGCTCCCAGCAAACACGAGACATTAACCCAATGTTGGGTTAACGTTGGCCCAACGTCTTCGACGCTGGCCCAAAATTAACCCAACATTGGGTGACACTGGTGTGCTGATTTGAATAGACGGCGGCGCCGCGTGGGGGGGGGGGGGGATACGGATGTGGAATGCAGGGAATCTTTATCCGCGTATCAGTCTCCTGTGCTCAGCTCCCATCTACACGGAATGTACTTATCACGTCCAGTAAATTAATAATCTACACGATAGCTTTCTGTTGCATTGTGTTTTCACAATGAGGCTATCGCCGCTCCTTAGTATAATACCTGCGTATCCCATAATTTATTTTGTTCAGGTATTAGTTTGTTTGAGGAGTTAAAAGTCGACTCGGGTCAAAGCAAAAACGACCAATCGTTTAAATAATGTGACTATGAAGTCTCATTTGTATTTAAATTGAGACATGAATATTGCTAATGCAATTACTACCTCAAATTGAATATTAAAATAATATGCAGCGATGTATGGACTCAAAACTGTAATGTGTTCATGCTATTTTAGACATGACTATTTTGTATCAGGCTTTTGGACATCCAGCCAACTTGAATGTGGCAACCCTGAAATAGTATTTTGCTCTTAGCGTTATATTGATTTAGCTGTTAATGAGTAAATGCTTAGCATGGAGTAACAAATGATTTATCGCTGTCACAATGGGGGAGAGAAATAAGCAGGAAATTGAATGTGGAATACTAAGAGATACCGATCCGCTGGGGATTACTTATCAGCCTGGGGGACATCCTGACCGACGCTGTGACGTCTTAATATACATCTGGAGTTCACCCAATGCTGGGTTAATGCTGGGCCAGCGTCGCAGACGATGGCCCAGCATTATGCCGGCATTGGTTAGCGTCCCTTGTTTGCTACTCTATTTCGCTATGACACTCATTCAGGTATTATGGCGACGCCGTCCTAAACGATAAAAAGGTGGTTTGTTGTAGATCTACTTTTGCAGTGCAGAACTGGGTCCACGAGCAATAAAGCAGCATTGATTAAACACATTGTGTTTTCTGGCTCTATTCTAGTCTATTTCAGTTATTATTAGTTCACAATGATTTCAATAATGAGCAATCATGGATGAGAAAATTTGATCAGATTCCTATCTATGTTAATTACCATCATAATAATGCCAGGTGTGATGATCAATGGTAGATACAAGGTTAACCACGCATCTCACCCATCAAAGCTTATATAATTAGAGAATACCAAACACATTACCGGGAGGCATTAAATCACTCCCGGATAATTGGCGATAACCTTGGAAAGCCATGCTGGTGGCAAATTATTATCCAGAAAAAAATTGTGACGTCAATCCATGTTTGTTTCTATGTTTGCCGAAGTTACAGACGTTGGGTAGAGATAGAGCCAATGTTGTATTTAACGTTGATCCAATGTGTGTGTTTTTTACCCCTCCGCCATTAAGGCTGTGGGGTATAGTGATCATTACCCCTCAGCCATTAAGGCTGTGGGGTATAGTGATCACCAGAGGCGGGCGGGCGGGCAGTCAGAAATTTAGCTGTTACTAAAAAATTAACTGATGAATTTTGTTTATTTTTTACAAACATGACCTATGTGCCTGGGCATTCATCCCATACATTTTTTTTTGGCACCAAGCCATAAGCGGCCATTTTCCAAGATGGCTGCCTAAAAAGCTTGTGGGCACGATAACTTATGAACCGTTGGTTGGATTGCGTTCAAATTTGGTATGGTTGTTTTCTAGGTATTCCTGATGGTCGCAGCCATCTAAAGTAACAATTGACATGGTGGTAGTATTTGTATTTACACCTTAGGCCAAAGGCCTTCATTGTACGAATAAATGAAGTGAATTGATTCTTTGCCAAATCACAGTGGGTGGGTTACCTTCAGGCCAACATTGACTCAATACTATATCAATGTTGGGTTAGCTTCGAGGATACTGGTCCTACATTGAGGCTGCTTTGGTGTATCCCAGCAAAAACGTCATTAACCCAGTGTTGGCTTAATGTTGGCCCACCGTCTACGATGCTGGGCCAGCATTAAACCACCACTGGGTTAATCCCCCGTGTTTGCTAGGTTAGTTCTGATTACACATATCTTCTGCTCATTCAGTTCGACTGTGTATTCCTAACCTGAATTTACCGGGTTCGATCCGCGGTGGCTCATTCATCTTTACTGGTTTGTGGACACCATGAACTAAAAAGGAACTGGGTTTAACCCCAGACTTAGCCGGACTCTGGCCATAAATAACCTGCTCAAATCATAAAAGTTTACTTTTATTTTATCGAAATGCCTGTTTTAAGTAAAAGGCAGGAAAGGCCAGATAATCAGGTGATTACTCGTCACAATGATTTCATAGTTGTCCATATTTTATCTTATTTACTTAAAGATTCATATCCGACGTCACCGGTTTCAAATGAGGTATTAATCTTCAAATGTCTCTTGCATTGGAGCTTGTTGAATGTGATTTTTTTACACAATTTTTTTGGCACAATGTTTTTCCATTGTGTAGAACAATGGATGCTGTTTGTTTTATTTTATTTTTATTTGTATTGTTTAATTAAAGGGATTCATTTGAGTGTGCAAGGACTTGGTGTTTTCTGTTATATGTAGTGTCGTCCTTGGACTATTTGATTGTCCAGACATCTCGTCACGCGAGCCCTCATGAATGTAACGGATCAATGTCAGTTATGTAAATGCGACATTGAGCTGACCGTGTATCATTAACTGATATTCATGCACGACTGATGTACAGGTAGATAACTAATTGTATTATATGATAAACTACAGATATGAATTAACCCTCTCAGCGCGGGATCGACTTTAGACGTCAGAATCTGACGTCTTTAGACGTCAGATTCTGACGTCTAAAGTCGATCCCCGCACTGAGAGAGTAAAATATTAATAATCGGTCTATGGCTATTAATAATATTTGGTAATATTTATATTAAGGGCATTCAAATGAGGCGGAAAGAGCTAACTAAGACATTTATGATGATTTCGAATTGTATAAAATGCCTTTGGTATTTTGTTTTATATAAATAATAATTAAGCGATTTAAGGATTAAGATTTAACGCCGAATACGTTTCGAATTTGTTAACGCCTCAGTGGAACTGTTGATAACTAAGATCGGAGAGGAATCTGGATTCCTCGATGTCGGGGAGCTTGGCTCATACTGTCGCGTGTGCTCCTGGACAGAGATATGTCTGAGGCTAATCATGTAAGTACGCCTGAGCCTGTGAGCCCCTACGGTACCTCTATAGCCGGAAACCCCATCAGCACCTCCTGGTATGTGTAGTAATCCACATTGACGCCTCTCCATATGATGTCAGTCATGTGACCTTGACGCAGAATGAATCTGTATCGTGGCAGACCTTGGGGACATTTCTCACTGAGGCTGTATTTATCCTTAATGTGTTTATTATCACCAGGGACTTTAGGACCTACTCATGTACCCCGCTCTAGGGGGCTTGCATATATTGAGCTCTGGGCTATTTTATAATACTTTAACCCTATATAGGCCTACCTCATTTACATCCACCCCTAGCTCTAAATTACCGCAATTTTGCTCCAAATGTTAACTTTAACCTTTTCACTACCATACATGACGGAAATTTCCGTCGTCATTCGTCAATGAACGTAACCATAAAATGACACAAATTTTCGTCAAATATATACTACATTTATGTATTTTTCGTCATTTGAAGCTGGAAATTGCGTTAGCAATTCCAGCTTCAAATGACGAAAAATAGAACTCCTACACCAGTATATCTGGATCCTGACATGCACCCCGGCCTGGAAGTCAAAGGGTTAAAGCGCTGAAATATTTGTGTATAAACCACAAGGACCAAACAGTTATTTTCAATTTGAAATCATCATAAATGACTTGTTAGTCTTTACGCTTCATTTGAATACCTATGTTATGAGTCTACGGCCGTTTTAAATATTTTACCCTTTCAGCGCGGAGATCAAAAAAATGAAAATGAAAAAAATAATTTGATAGAATAAGGCAAGATAAAGGATATTTATTTGATATATTGATAATTACACTTGATATTTTGTAAAATCAGACAATTCCCATTACATGCCGTGTATGTTTCTCTCATTTTGTTATTCTGTCATGTGTGATTTTGTCACGTCGTGCTCGTGTTTCAAATCATGTGAGCTTTTAAAACATATAAATTTACTATTTTAATGAACATAATTATTTGGCTAAGACGTGGCTTTATTGACACTAATGCTTATTTTACCCCTTTAAGCTCCGGTCCCTAATATGTTCGGTTTTTTATTTTTTTATTAAGGTCTACCACATTAAGTGCCACATTTTAAACATGGTAAAGATAAAATGTAACATTAAATCAGCAAGATTTGAAAAAAAGTTGACTTCCATTTTGTCAATTCTGATTAATTTTCACTCACTTGAAGTTGTGTCTCGCTGACGCGAGACACAACTTTAAGTGTGTGTCAATTGAAATTGAATAATTTGGCGGCTAAAGGGTTAAGGTGTAAAATATTCTGTGATCTATATTATACTAGCAATAAATTGGATTTCTCCCATCAATTCCAAAAGGGATATCAGGATATCTGGATCAATGAGAGAGTCTCTCTATAGTTGTCTGTAGAACTCATAAGGTCCGCAGGGTATCACAGCAAACTCTAAGCAAGAAACTCTGAGCCAATGCTGTTTCAAAGCTGTTTCAACGTCTTTGACGTTGAGCCAACTTTGATACAACATGGCTCAACATGTCGCGTTTTGTGTGGGGATGTTGACCACGCACAGTCCAAGCTAACACGAGATGTTGAATGTTGTGTCAATGTTGGCCCATCGTCTACGACGCTGGCCCAACATTGAAATTTAAGCCAACGTCTCTTAATGGACGGGTCAGACCATATTTAGCTGTTTAGAGACTGACCACGTCTGCTTACTGCAGTGACTATTCCCTTTATAGTGATTTGTCGTGGCAGCAAATACACAAACTTTGATACAATGCTGCTTTACTAATGGCCCATCGGCTACGATACTGGCCCAACAATAAACTAACATTGGTTCAATATCGGCTCTTCACTATTCTGACTATTCCCTTCCCAGTGATTTGTCGCCAACCCCCCTCGGGCTGTAGCTGTCCAGTGTGTGCTGGCCCCCTCCTGTACATTGGTGATCCATTACCACTCTCCCTCAGCTCTGGGATATCCAACACTCTAAATAAAACCCTTGGAGTCATTCGATAATAGTAGGGCATAGTCCCTACTTCGGGCTTCCATCTATCGCGATATTGCCGTGAATGTGCAGACAGCGAAGTAAAACACTCCAACACTAATTGTTATGGACGTCTATATACTATGTGTCATCAGAGATATATTCCTAACAAATTATTCCAATAAAAAATGTCACTTTTCTCAAGTTCAAATACGGACGATTGGATTATTCTTTGCATGTATTACAAAGTCACTAAGTTAAATTAACGTCCCGGCCGAAAAGTGGCGTTGAGCAGCAATTTTACTTATATATTTATTTCACTTACTTATTTTATAAAATTATGTAATTGAAAATGAAATGACATTGCTGGGAGCCAATGGATGAGCGTACAACTGGCTATTGCCGCCCAAATTGTTTGGTATTATTATGATTAGTGTGGTATCTCAAGCTGAGATTGTTGATGGAATTCACAGCTCCAAATACCGAAAAACAGACATTTAAATGTTAAGGTGTCAAGATTCATCAATAACTATTCACAATTATATTATAAAATGTCAAAGGTCAGAATGTCATTGTTTTGAGTTATTGAAATACCATTTCATAAATTTGATTCGAACTTTTTGTAACTAAATAAGTGTTTTTTAAGCACTAGATTTTCGAATATAAAACTTTTATTTATTGAAACATCAACCACACGTAACATGGATATCACATGTGAAAATGTATTATGTCTTCAACATTTCTATGTCTTCAACATATTATTATAGTGTACAATGTAATATTGCAGCTCAGGTCACCTGGTGAATGGCAGAGTTGTTAGCTTGTGGTGTTTGTTGACGCCTGTCCCGCCTGGTGAATGTAGATTACTGTAAATTTATGTATAATCTTCCAAGTTAGCTTATGCAGCTACGGATTTTAAGTTGTCTTATTAAAACTAAATAGTTCCCCTATCCTCTACAGCTAACATGAGGCGATGAATACGATTTTCATGTTGCGCCATCGTCTACAACCCAACAGCACAATTTAATCATGTTTCAGTTGCTATAGGTTGACGAACATTTTAAATTTTACATTATTGAAATAGAATAAAAAACATTTGAAACTGTATTTATTACGTTTATTAGACTCGATGTTCTTTGTGTGTTTCAGAATCCAGAACGTAAGACGCGTACCAGTGTGTATGTGTGCGTGGTAACTGAACAACTAGAAGAGTGGGACGACGCCAAGAGTATGGGTGAGTAGTGCTCAATATCACATTATTAACTGTAGAGAAACAGTCGGTGTGAATGTGATGGAGCAATACGTATGTTATGGGTCTAATAGAAATATGAAAGGGTTAATCCCATTATTACCAAGCCGGGTCGGATGTTTGTCATCGAGGTTGTACATATACAGTGCTCCAAACTGTTCTAAGGCTTTAAGTGTGCAGTGCTGTCTATTGTACTTTGTACTATAGAGAACCCTTGAAATCATTCAATAGGATTAGGGCATAGTCCCGATCTCGGGCTTCCTTCTGTCGCGATATTGCCATGACTGTGTAAAAAAACGATGTGAAGCAATATTCATTCACTCACTCATTAATACCTTAATACGCTCGGGTCGAAGTTGTAGTTATTTATTCTAATACATACAAGTGTATGGGTGAGTGGCAGTTATCACTCAATTTCTAAGCGCGTCTATATCTATCACATTTTTTTTTGAGAAAATTGTGTTGATTACCTACACTTTTTACACACAATGCCCCTGGCAGTCTACCTATGTCTGTAAAATATTTTACGTGCGAAAATGGGCTAAGTAAGAAACCCGCGGCACCTTTCGATCGGACCACTGTGGTGGTGGAGACTGTACAGTATATTTTTATATTCGTTTACGAAGTTTTGGAATTCTTAAGAAATGTCATGAAAAGTCATGGAAAAGTCATTGAATTTTATTTGCGGATATCCATGGGAACCCTGTTAATCAGGTTATATTTAATCAATAATATTCTTGTCTGATTTTTTTTGTAAATATTTTTCATTCAGTTCATGCTATTTCTAGCTTCAACCGATTACAAATAGTTGAACAAATGAAAAATAAACTTCTCCCAGGTTGAATTATTGAACGGAGCATCCACTAAAAGCTATTTGATCAATTTCCGTGGCTTTAAAATATATTGTGGATGCGTTTTCTTGCAATCCGTTACTGGACCCGATTTCTGGTGGTCTGTTTATATGTAACCAGGCAGCGGCTCCGTTGAGATTTAGGCAAGTTTCCTTTCAAAATACGTCTAAAATTTCCTTGAAACCTGGTATATATAGGTTTTCGGGGTCTGTGAGTCTATTGGCATTGTCCGTTTTCATGTGCCACCGAAAACGAGGGTACGGCGGCCATCTTGATTTTATTATTTTTTATAAATCGTTCTTATTTTCAGTTGGATGCCTTGAAACCTGACATAGGTTTTCAGGGTGTGCGAGTCTATTGGCATTGTCGGTTTTCCTGTCTGGTCCAAAACGAGGCTATGACAGCCTCCTTGCTTTTATCATTGATCTTCGATTATTGTTATACCATATTTGGTGTGACAGGTATTTGGTATTCGGCAGCAGTTGTGTCAGATTTGTGACCATTTTGCGTCACTGCATCGGGCCACGGGTGTTTAGGTGCTGAAAATTAGTTGTAACTTGCTTTACGGCCAGAGGATATTGTTGGTGACTGCGCACTCCTGCCTGGGCCCTCATCATTATATCCCTGTATTTTGTTCTGTAATGGCAAAAGACAGTGAGCAGATACTGCGTTTTGACTTTGCACAACAAGATAAGCATAAATATAAACAATCTATTTTACATGCTGATAGGTTTATTTTAATTTTTTTTGATGGTTGTATAATAACATGACTTCTGGGGGATTAAATCCTTGAATTAATGTAAAGTTTGTACGTTAAAATATGACACATTTTGAAAATGTATTGACTTTAATGTATCGATTTTATTTATCAAAATATATCTACTCTATTTATCAAGTTTGTATACAAATATAATAATAGTAAACAGCCGTTTTAATTGATATTTCTTCGCATTCAGGTCGCCAGAGAAAGTGGTTCCCCATCAGTGAGGCTACTGAACAGCTGTCTCTACACAAGCCTATACAAACCCGCTACATACAGCTTCTGCAGCGGAGTATGAACAGTCAGTCAACCGCCATATCCTGACCTCAGGCCCCACCTGGTGAATGCCAGGCTCACTAATGCACAGTGTACATAGCAAGTGTAATTATTGTTATTATATGTCGTTCAACCGGTTTCACTGATTGTATAGGAAAGTTTTCTTCGCCACTCACGATTTTTATTTGTTGCCAGGATAATTTGAGTGTGTTTTTATCGCACCATATTTACAGTTTGTTTTTCTTTTTATTTATTTCCTTCTTTGGAGAAACGTTGGCTCAAGCTCTTGTCAACTTCACAATGTCATATTTATTGGTCCAATGTTGGTCCAACATCTCTTTAATGTTTTGTAAATTATGTTTAATCTTAACCAACTTATATTTCATAATTTAATTTTCGAAACCTATTGCACAAACTTATTTAATTATAATTTGAACAAGTGTTTGATATTCAAAATTAGATAATTTATTGTTAATTATGAAATTGTTATTAAATATGTTCATCGAACTGATTTCCATACCACTATTTTTCCATGTCACTCAATTGTTGACTATTTTTATGATATAATTTATTTCATTGTGTGATATGCTTGTGTGATCAGTGTACATGTTAAAATAATACAAACTCCTTAATAATGTGGAGTGTATATCATAATATTTAAGATTTGATCAGTATTAATTTTAAGACTTTCCGTGCGTATTGGATATTACCACCAAGCACTCACCCAACGTTGGTCCAACGTCTACGACGTTGGAAGAACGTCACACAAACGTTGGGACTACCGTTTTCCGTGTACAAAGTACTGATTTGAGTTCCCACATTTAGACAAATCGGTTGTTAAAATAGGTTCTTTACAGTTAGGTTATATGATTATCGTAAACGCTCTCAAGCTGTTGCTGCCACTGAATCAGACAACCATATATTATTTTAAAAACTGGAAATTGTGTGAGAAATAGAAGCTTCAAATGTATTTTACAATTTAGAAAGTAAGGGGTCAATATTTTTTTACTGTAGATCTGGTAATATTCGCGATGTTTTGATTTTAGCGAGTAGCACAAATTCTCGAATTCAAGTATCACGTGAAAATTATTATAATAATAGTGCTACTAAAGAAAAATGAAAATTCACGAATTCTAAACTTGTGCAAAGTCCCAAAAACAAAAATTCGCGAAAATTTAAACACGCGAAAATTACCAAATCTACAGTATCACTCCATGGGTTTTAACCCTTAAAGCGCTAATTTTTTATAAAATTTAAATGTTCATCCACTTGAAGTTGTGTATCGCTACCGCGTCCACAACCTCAATTGGGTAGAAATTACTCATATTTGTTTAATTCGACGCCAAACATTTGACAATCTTAATGTTTAAACACACATTTCATTCCCAATAACAGTGATTTAATCTGCTTATAAAACGTATACTTTTTAAAAACGATTTCGTTCGTGCCTAGCGCTTAAAGGGTAATTTAACCCTCTCATCACTATGATTTTAAACGATTTCTACCGCAATTCATCTCTCAATAAAAGACAGTTGATTTCATAAAATACCTGAAACATAATAAGATCACATGGAATCAATGAGTTATACAATTTTCATCTATTTTTTCATAACAATGGCAGCTAAAATATACAGATTAAGAACAATTGTAACTGCTCAATTCAGACTTGTTACCTCTATGGCGTTTATGTTTCTCCACAGAGTGTATTCACGTCTGTGGCCTAAAACCCGATTCATTTCATTTTTTGTATTCACGTCTGTGGCCGCTTTGAGCCTTTTTGTTGTCCTTGAACAAAAACTTGAAGGATAAATAAACAACAAACATTGAATTTACTGTTTGTAATACACACCCTACCATGAATCAACATAGGTTGAAATAATATGGCAGTGAATAGGTTAAATTTGCGTTGCAAACTGCTTAAGTACATGTATGCAATTGTGTTCTACCGACGCTGCGTGTGGATAATGTATTGATGCATAATATAGGACCTGGATAAAGCTACATATCATCGAGACTTGCGCAGCTATAAATGCTATCTGCCTTGATGTGTAGGCCTATTTCTAAGGCAGGACTTCTCTGATAGTGATGATCTCTACTTAATAGCTTGATATAATTGTGCGTATTAGAAATTTAATGCTGATGTTTTATCAACACGTTCTGCATACTTAATTTCGCGGTTCTCCCAAAATGACAATCAATTTTTGATATAACCCTTCAATAATATAAAAACATGGGATTCTCAGATGTTAGTTGACCTAGTAATTTGGATGAGTAGATGGTTGCAAAGTCAATTATGACATGATTATTTTTTCTTACGGAGAGATACAAAGTATGTTTTGTACTAAATATTCTTGTCACATTTTGTTATTAACACTCACAGCGCTCAATTATATAATTGAATTTGTGTCTCGTTACCGCGACCCACAACTTCCAAGTAGGCCCCTATTTGCTTATTTTGAGTCCAAACATTTGAAAATCTTGCGCTCATTTCATTCTCGAAATCCTGATGCCAGTGATTTGATTATCTAATAAAGCAAATTAACCCTTACAGTGCGGGAGTCGACTTTAGTCTGTAGACGCCAGATACTGATGTCTGATGACAGTGATTTGATTATCCAATAAAACAAATTAACCCTTACAGTGCGGGAGTCGACTTTAGTCTGTAGACGCCAGATACTGATGTCTTTCCCCGCACTGTAAGAGTAAAAATAGTTCTACTGACCGTAGACCATAACATATGTATTCAAATGAAACGGAAAGACCTAACTAGGACATTTATGATGATTTCAAATTGAATAAATCACTTTGGTCTCCAAGGTTTACAGGAAAAAAATTCAGCGTTTTAAAGGTTGAGATGAGTATTACCGGATAACTGTATGCAACACTATAGTATTGTATACTAAGTGTATAAGTGTATAATGATTTTATACTACGATGTAGTATAGTATAGTATACTATCTGTATAAAGCAGTGTACAATACTGTGAAGAAAAAAAACCTACTCAGACCCAACTTGAACCCCAACAACTAACGTCTGTTTATTGGCACGTGTATAACCAGTTGTTAAAACAGGGTTCACACAGGCCTTAAAAACCCTTGAATAACCTTGAATTAAAAACATAGGTTTCATGGCCTTGAATTAAAAAAAATATCTTGAAAAGCCTTTAAAAAGTGATTTTTGTGTTTGAGTTGTTCTTGTTAAAATATATTATGTCCCATTTTATTGAAGTCTTTGAAAAATTGATAAAAATGTTCTTGTTGCTAGTACTAGTTTGCTCACAAGGCATAATGAAAGTGAAAATCACATGGAGTCAGATGGAGAAACCCTTTCAAATCAACGATTCCTACATGGCATCACCGTAATTATGAACTACATTTATTGAATGTATATTTGACTTCAGAATTGAAAGTCAATATTTGTTTCTGTGTTTGTGTGTTGTATTTTATTGTGATATATTGTATAGTAAACTGAATGCTCGATTGATAAATTATGAATTCAGCTCACATTTCATCAATTATTTGAATGTGAACACACTAGTAATTAGATATTACTTCTGTTCCATCGACAATTAAAATTAAAATATGATTTACCTATGAAAATAATTTTTAATTCCACAATTTGATATGATACTATTATATAGTTTCGTCATTGAGAATTGCCTTTCAATTTGTTTTACAATGTGTGCCCATATTTGACCTGGATATTGGTCGAGATCACATACCCAGAGGGGAGGGGTATCCTACTACCATTCTTATGACTGATATCATTTGAACTTTCTCTCATTCCCACTAGAAAAGATATGTAATCAGGTGATGGAAATCAGAGAAAGTTAATCTGAACTCTCACACTGCTAAGCATAACTACGCTCGTTTTTCATTGGTTTTATTTGCCGATCAAATTACTGGTATTGGGAGGTAAATGACTGTTTAAACAGCAACATTTGTAAATGTTTTGTCTCGAATTAGGTAAATATGGGTAATTTTTACCCACTTACCGCGATCCACAACCTAAATTGGTTGAAAAAATAAATGATTTAACTTAGCGGGATAGGGATTGAGGTTGTTAGTGCCCCAGGTGATACTACTGGCGAAACCTTCACTTTCAGCTTGATGATTGCGCATTTACAATTTCCCAACAATGACAAAATATAATAAATGTTCACAGTACTTCACAATAAACTTTTATGTTCCATGCATTTGACTTTTGATTATTTTTTGCAATTGATTATTCTGATATATCGATCGTGGATCTGTAATGCTTTGTATATTATATCAATATGGTAAATGATCGTTACGCTGTGTGTATTGCGGGGAGTAAAGTTGTACATAGTGAACAATAATTATAATAATTCTAAAAAATGTACAACATAAGACATAATCTAACATGTGAAATAAAAGTAATACAGTGTAATTATTAATTAACAATTCCACGATGATATTATCGTTACCACAAAACATACGTGTCTTTTTTTATCTGAATATTTTCTTATCTGCGGCATCAATTAATTGGCAAGCTTTATTACACACTGTCTTAGAAGTTGAGATTGAGTACAGTAATTACATGTAGACCTACCTAACCATCTGTAGGCTACACAGATTCAGCTTCGATGAATAGTTTATTTCGGAAATCCGCATAAAAATTACATGACACCAGGAAATGATTTCATTTTCATACTTATGGAGAGCAACTGTGAAGAGCAATCGGATATGTATTACCATTTAGTGTGCGTGATTTGTTAGCATCTAAAAAATTCGTCTTGATGCAAACTTCAATGGATCAGGGACCCTACATGATTATACTAGTGTAAGACAATGGTACGTGTGGTTGTCCTCAAGACACGCATCACTGAGCAGCCAGGGGCGCATACAGCGTTTTGAAAGGGGGTGGGTGTAAGATTGAGAAAAAAATTGTCATCTCAGTTATTATATGGGGAGCTTGACACTACATTTACTAGGGTAGTGCTGGTCAATTTTGAAAATCAAATATCGATATTTTGGTAATTTTGATCGATGTTGAGATAAATTACTTGTAGCCTAGGTAGGCTATTCCATCAAATGACAAACATATAACAAGGCTTCTGCTTTTTATTTGTTCAGTCAGTTGGTGTTGTGAATCGCGGTAGCGAGACGCAATATTTTTTTAAAATAGTCATTTTTTAAACTGACTTATTTGACTAACTGAGCATAAACAACAAGCTATATTATCCATTTCAGTGACATATCATTCGGTTTAAAATCTGCTTGAAAACGTAGATGTACGGACCTAGCAAGACAAGGGTTAACCCTTACAGCGCGGGGATCGACTTTAGTCGTCAGAATCTGACGTCTGCAGACGTCAGATTCTGACGACTAAAGTCGATCCCCGCACTGTAAGAGAAAACATATTTCTAATGGTCTTAGACCCATAACATAGGTATTCAAATTAATCGGAAAGAGCTAACTAAGACAGTCATGATGATTTAAAATTGAAAAAACCCTTTGGCCTCCAAGGTCGCTTAGGCCTACCACTTACACCATATTAGCAGAGTCGCTTAGGCCTACCACTTACACCATATTAGCAGAGTCGCTTAGGCCTACCACTTACACCATATTAGCAGAGTCGCTTATGCCTACCACTTACACCATATTAGCAGAGTCCCTTAGGCCTATCACTTACACCATATTAGCAGAGTCGCTTAGGCCTACCACTTACACCATATTAGCAGAGTCGCTTAGGCCTACCACTTACACCATATTAGCAGAGTCGCTTAGGCCTACCACTTACACCATATTAGCAGAGTCGCTAAGGGCCTACACCATATTTCGGTAACTTACACAATGGATTGTGTCCGATCGTAGTGAAGGTCGTGTACTCCTGATGCTTTGAGCAAAATTGACACAAAACAAGCTGCATTGGTAAGACTGAAAAACATTATGTTGAATTTACCACGTTGACCCAGCGCCGTGATTTAGGTGAGAAAACACTTACAAAGATGAATAATACCTTGTTCACATAAACATAACTGTTGTTTGTTTAACCAAGTTATCAATAAGCCAATGTAATATGGGGTCTACGCTCCGTGTTTGCTGGGTTCGTTGGTTTAATCCTGTGAGCCGGGTGCTGTTCTGTTTCTGTCTTGTCTTCTACGGAAGAGGATCATCATAATAAATTACTTGTTGCACCAATAAAAAAAATATATTGTGACAGCCGAGTGTTGCATAAATAAAAGTGAATCGCATATTACATGTTAAAATGTCATTCTGAAAGATTTATAAACTGTGAATAAAATAGTGTAAATGTGTATACGGGAGATTGATATTATGCTTTGTGGCCCTACCACGTATTCTACAACATATTTATGTAACAACTGAAAGAGGGATGGTGATTCAGTAATCCTGACAGACTCACTCTTTTAATCTGTCAAGAATACACTCCTATATGTACATGTGGAGGCCCTACTTGGTTCAAACTTTCTTATCATCGACTTGGGCTACTTCTGTGCTATTGACTTTTTAAAAATAATTATCTAACTGTCCAATCCTTGTCTCTTTCAGCGTTTACCGATTGGCGTATCCAGAAATACAATAACATGAGTACGGTATTTAGATATTTAAGAATTCATTTGACAGGGGGCCCCTTTAAAATGTTTCATGGAGCTCGGTGGTGCCATTCTGTGGTCCCTTTGCTGTAAAATAAGAAGGTATGACAGCCTGGCCAAAATTAGTGAGCCGGATTAAGATGTTTTCCCGTGATATGCTGAAAAGCATATATAAGCCATCGTTAGGCCTAACCCTTACAGCGCGGGGATCGACTTTAGACCGTATGCCCAGCGTGTTCAACTAATAACCACCCACTCACGCACTCACTCACTCACCCACTCACTCACTCACTCACTCACTCACTCACTCACTCACTCACTCACTCACTCACTCACTCACTCACTCACTCACTCACTTACTTGTCCTTCTTCCCTTTCTCCTACTTTCTTTCTTTATTCAACCATCTTCCGTCCTTCTTTTCCATCATTCCTCCCTTTCTCACTTCCTTTTGTCATTCTTCCTTCCCCCGCCCTTCCTTCTTCTCGAATCCTGTGTCTGGAGGACAGTGTCATCTCAATCATCTCACCATCCTCAGGAGGTTCTCCTGGCCCAGTTTAGCCTATATGTGCACAAAAGTGGCCTAAAGCCCGATTCATTTCATTTCCTTCTCCTCTTTCTTCTATACTTCTCTTCAGTATTTTTTTCCCTCCTTTCTTTATTCCTTCATGTATTCATTCATCCGTTCATTATTATATACTTTGCGTTTTGAATCTATGGACCTGAGATAAAATCGGTCCGTACAACCCACCATACTGACAAAATCTGACTATATTATACATGTATTCTGTTAGGGCGAACCTCCCTGATCATTTATAGGGTGGGCGTAAAGTCAAATTTTGAATCCTGTGTCAGTGTCATATTATTCATCTCACCTTCCTCAGGAGGTGACCCAGTTTAGCCTACATGTGCACAAAGGTGGCCTAAAACCCCATTCATTTCATTTATCAAGCCTAAAGTAACTAGCTCGTATACAGTTATCGTGACATTTGCCTGCAGCTTACAATAATGAAAACAACTTTTTGATTTTCCTTGTACATGTTGCATGTCTCCCTCTTACATAATTAAACATGTATAGTCAGTCTCCTATAGTCATAGTATACTGAGTATAAGGATTAGGATCTAGGCAGGAATGAGGACAACAACCCCCTCGTTCAATCTTTGACAATAATTGTTGAAAATCTACAGAGGTCATTAGATTTGCCACTGAGAATGCCTTGATAAAGATGCCTCCAGGACGTGGCTCGTGTTACGACTTGATGACTTGATGATATTATGTTACTTTATATAATTAATAATAATAATGATGATGAGCTCCTATATAGCGCACATACAATGCTCACTGTGCTTCCCACATATTACCCCTGGTCACTGGACCTGTTTATTCATGTACCATTTCAACACCCTTCTGGAGCATACAGCACTTGCAGCTATTTCGGCGCTTGGAGCTAATCGCACACATTGCCATCTCTGTCCTACCAGGTACTCATTTACACCTGAGTCAAGTGAAGCATTTGAGGGTTAAGTGCATTGCCCAAGGACACGACATCGAAACAATGTCCAAAGATTGAGAGGGGAGAAACATGATATTTCTCTGAAAATCCTGCACCAAGCGAGATTCGAAATCGCACGGCAGGCAGTGACATTGGCAAAGTTCCGCGCTCTAGCCATTGCGCCACGTTCCTCTTATTGGTTTATTATTGCTTTATTATTTGTATTTTTTATTGACGACCGAAAGCCATAATTGGAGTAAATTATTTGGTAGATGTTGATTTTACTAGATGTGTCGCCTGTGTAATGGTAACGATCATTAAACAAAATGGTTGCAGGTGTTAATGCCACAGTTTCGTGGTTGAGTGAAGCCAATTAAAACTGTACCTGGCAAGTTATCTTATGAACGTTCTCACCCATCAGAGTGTGTGTCTAGAGGACGCGATCCACAACATAGAGTGAGTGAAAATTTGTCAAATCTGCGGCAACCATTTAAAAAATTGCTGAATAAAAGCCAGTTATTTTTAAGAATCTGGTATTTGGAGTGCTACTGCGATGTATTGAAAACATATTTAGGCGTGAATGTCGAAAATAATACGAGCTCATTATTTCAATGAATGATTGAGTGAGTGAGTGAGTGAGTGAGTGAGTGAGTGAGTGAGTGAGTGAGTGAGTGAGTCAGTCAGTCAGTCAGTCAGTCAGTCAGTCAGTCAGTCAGTCAGTCAGTCAGTCAGTCAGGCAGGCAGGCAGGCAGGCAGGCAGGCAGGCAGGCAGTCAGTCAGTCAGTCAGTCAGTCAGTTATAACTTTTAGTTTACCTTTGATTATAATACATAAGAAAAAAAACAACGACAAAAAATAAATGAACTAGTGACTTGTTGTATGCGTCAAGAACAATATGTATAACGTGGCAAATATCTGCTGGATCGAATTTGTCCTGCCAAAGAGTATGACCTATATAATATGGAATTGTTGACGGGTTACAGGTATATGATGCAATACATGTAGTCTCGCACATGTGCGTGATGTGACATTGAGTAATTTAGTCTGCCCTTTTTGGCTTGCACAACTGCAATTATTTTCACCAGGTCTCCGAAACAATCGCTGCCAATTTTCACTAATTATTGTAAGTGTTCTTTATCATGTTACGATGTCAGTGAATTATAATTAGCAAGTCATCAACAACATACACCGCTTATTTTCATCAGCCGATTTAATATATATTATTTGGAACGAAATGAATGTTTAAACATCAAGATTTGCAATTGTTTAGTCTCAAATATGAGTAGTTTTCACCCATGTGAATTTGTAGGTGGGAGGGACACAATAATGGTTGAAGCGTGGCGCTACTGCTGTGCGGTTTCGCGCCCCGCTTGGTGCAGGATTTTCAGAGAAATATCATGCTGTCAAAAATAGAAAATATTGAAAACCCCACATCATTGATTGCAATTCAAAAAATCAAATAAATTAGTTTCAACGAAATGACGTGTTTCACGTCACCTGGTGGTAAGTTGTCAATCAGCACCCGTCATTCAGTTCTGGTATCGAGTACTACACTTGGGCCATGGTAAGCATACTCATAGATTTTCAACTGATTGCATGCAGTTGTATGATATAGTAATATGTGCCACAATTTTCGACGCAGCCTATCTTTGTCATAACACTAGCTATATATATGCAGACTAGTTACATATTTTGGTGGATATCACTTCAAAATATATTCCAAAAAGTGATAAGATTTATTATGTGGTGTAATTTCAATGTCATAAATCAGTGTTTGTACTTCCAATTAACAGGATATTTTGGGGAGAGGTTGTTCTGATGTGAGTTGACCTCTCGGGAAGTACACAGAGCACTGTGCAGCCTGTTCCAAACAGACACAGACTGCACGCGTGTATCAAAATGCGGACAGCTCTCCCAGCAAACACGAAGACTTGACCCGATGTTGTTTCAATGTTGGTCCAGCGCCGTTGGCGGTGAGCCAATAGTGAAACAGCATTGGGTCAAATCCCTGCGTTTGCTGGGCTCCACACATGTGTGTCTACACCCACCCCTCCCCCACCATAATATTCTCGCCAGCCGATCAGGGTACTTTTAGCAAGACAGCCGGCCAATCACAAGCTTACTACAATACTTGAAATTGAGAGCGGGGGACATATGACGTCAACCATCTGCACATTTTAACATGCGAAGTAGCAGTGTCTAGGGTGGGCAGTGTATCGTGGAAGCTGAACCAGGGTTTACCCTTACAACGCTACATGTTTTTGTATAAACTATTGACACCAATATATAGTTTTTTTCAATTTGACTCAATGGGGTGTTAGGCTACCTTTGTTTTCAATTTGAAACATCTACGGCCATTATATTTTGTTTTATATTTTTTCTGTGCGGGGATCGTCTTTAGACGTCAGAAGACGGCGCCCGCGCTGAAAGAATTAAAACAAACCAATTAAACATCTCCAAAATGTTGATCGGGATACATTGCTCGCTATAGTTTCCTATGACATTCAATTTTAGCTGGTAGTTCATCGTTTCGACAACAAAATCTATGAAATGCTACATTAGTGTAATTAAGAAAGCTGCCAACAAATCTTGGACTCAGATCATATCTAATAGGTCCAAGAATGCTGATAGAGCATCATATTATTTAGTTTTGCACCCTACTCCAAGTTTCGATCCCTCTGGATATAACTGGACCACGTTCAGGTGGTCATTACGGGACCCTAGTTTCACGATTTATTTCCTGTTCAGTTGAACATCACATGACCCTGGCTTCGCTCCCTACTCTAAGTTTCGATCGCTCTCCCTGGATGTAGCTAGATACCCCCCCCCCCCCCCCCATGTTGAGCTGAGCATCACTGACCCCCGTTTGTGATGTCCGTCCTGTTCAGTTGAGCATCACCAAACTCTGGTTTCACACCCTACTCCAAGTTTCGCTCCCTCGGCCTGGATATCACTGTGAACTTAAAGTCACGCAGTCAACAGCTGTCCAAATAAAGAATCACTAAGCTATCCTGGGGTGTCAAGGTGCCCCCGCTGATTTCGGGCATATGTTGTCATTGTTATACATGTGGAATACAGCGTAAATTAACTGTAGCCTTTATCAACAAGAATAACGAGTTACTGTAACATGTAAGATTAAAAATATAAATGTTATATCTAAATTGTCAAAATTTACATCCAGCCAGGTAGGAATATTGTGACGAAAAAATGGAGTGATGGTATTTACTACGTGATCTGTGGTGACTATCTGCATGAAAATTGTTTTCATCCAATCAACATGAAATTTGGACACGATATTCCCAGAGTACTCAGGTATTCTGCTATGACTTTTCTAAGTCGTACATCATGTTCTTCCGACTTTATCCGGAATTCTCTGGATCCTTATAGGCAAAAGGCAGTTTCTGCTTACTTGTAAAGTGAGCAGATACTACCATTTGCCTTTGCACGACAGTAGGCCTATCCCTTCGACGCTGGCCCAACATTAACCCCAACATTGGGTCAACGTCTGGTGTTTGCTGGGATACTAGGTACCAATGTTTGTACAATAGTGTGCGTGGCGAGTGATTCTCCATTCATTACCAGGAGGGTGAACAGTGTGCCCCTATGTCCACACCGACTCTACCCTTTAGTCTCCAGATTTCATAATAAAAATAAATTTATCCAATGTTTCAATTCCGGGCCAGCTTCGCAGCCAGTAGCCCAGTATCGAACCAATATTGTGTATTTGGTATGGACAGTTGAAACATTTTAAATGCTACAATTAAAATAACAGTTGCAATTCTATTCAAACACAAAACGTTGAATCAATGTTGTTTTAATGTTGGGCTAGCGTCGCGGATAGTGATACAACATTAAGTCAACAGTGAGACAAGTCAATGTGTGTACTGGGTGCACTCTGAATGGGATTCCATTTGACAAACAAATATATATCTATTTAAAACTGCAAAAGCTCAGTGGGGACTTAGTCCGGGCAACCTGTGACAAATGATGGGGTCACCCGACACAAATTGCAATAGTTATGAAACCTTTTTTATCTGATTTCTAAGTCTCCTGGGAGTAATAATTTGAAAATATACCAATATGTATTGAGTGGAACATATATTTTCAACCTAAAATCCAAAATGGCCGCCATAAATAACTCTTACATATAACTTTCTAATTGTTTCTTTGAATTTCATGTGTGACATATGGTTTCTAAGGGTTTTTTGGCATGCCAAGTCTATTTCTTGCACTATTTTATTGATTGTGGGCATATTTGGGTCGTTGGGAAATAGTTCAAGGTCAAATTGAATTTAAAAGAGACTGGTAGATCATGTTCTGAGTGAGTGATACACCCGACACAAATTGCAACAGTTTCTAACCCTAATCATCTCTACCCACAAACACAACCTAGGTGAACAACCTTGCAAAAAGTTTGCAGGAAATGCACAAAAAGCGAAAATAAAAAATGGCTGCCACACACGTTTTGTTTATATAACTTTTGAACAGGTTGGTCAAATTTAATGTGGGACACATCGTTTCTCATCTTTTTTTGCATGCCATATATAAAACCATTTCGTATTCCACTTATTTCATTGCTTTAGCCCATATTTAATTTGTTTATGTGAAGGTCAAGGTGACATTAAACTTTAAAAAAGGCCTAACTTGCGGCGTATTCGGGAACACAACTATAACAAGACTACATTTTCAAATATAACTATGTAGTAGAACCTGCTATGAACAGCCACTCTTATGAGCAGCCAACTTCCTATGGGGGGGCCACTATTTTTTTCATTTTGTATACTAATTAACCTACTATAATTATGAGCAGCCACCTGTCTTGAAAGGCCACTTTTCTTGTGTCGCAAGGGTGGCTGCTCATATAGCAGGTTCTACTGTATACGTATAACATTGAATGCAGGTGTAAAAGAAATGAGTTGATTTGATTGGACAACGATCTATATAAGTAAAGGTACAGGCACGAAGTGGGTATAGGAGACTTAGCAAGAGATCTAGATAGATGCATATCAGCGGTTGGGCAATAGAAAAGTTTCACATTAGTTCTAACTTTGGGATGAATGGCGTTACCGGCTTACTATTGTTACTCAGGAGACTAGCCGACTCGAATGTAGCGCAGTAGTAGTAGTTAAATATTGCTTAACGACATTTTTTGGCACTAATGGTCATCTAAGTGGCATTGCAATACGTGAGAAACAGTACAGTCCGTTGATTAAAGGCATGATGTACAGATGATGATATATGAGGGTGGGGTGATAGGGCATTGTGAGTTATTGTGGGTTATTTTTCTTCACTCGCTCTATAGGGGGGGGGGGGGGGCGATCCAATGATTCATACAATCAAACGAATTATTATAAGACCAGGGTTATAAAGATAAAAAACATCATAACATTCAGATCAATAAGATTCACACCTAAAACTGAAAAAAATATGGCATTGCTATGACACAAATGCTGCTGGTGGGGCTGCGGTTAGTATTGTCATTTAAGCAGATGTATGGCTAGGATATAACTACTTCACCAACTTGTCACTATTCAATGGCAATGGTACGTACTATTGGCAGACATCAGTTTGCAAGATCTACGCTTGTGCGTATCAGACAGTTCTGAATCTTGCCAACATAAAATTACAATACTGCAGCAAAAATTATTGAGGATGCGATTTAATCAATTCGTCGGTGATACAGACACAATTTTTCAATCAATGGACAATGCAGTATATGTATATTTACATGGCCTTCTGTAAGATACCCTTAAATTTCATATGAATTTCTGCTTCCTTTCAGTCTGAAGGTGTCAGTACAGAAACAAAATACAAGATTACAACATTATATAAAAGTAAATGTAAACAGATATCAACAGACAATAAATATTGTTTGTCTAGTTCAGAGTACGTGACTGTATTCTTTTGAAGTAATACGTGGTGCCAGGAACAACAGAGGTTATAATAAGGGTTATGAAACAACAAATAAAAAAGAATATATGCCTTGGATATAGATTCAATAATGGAAAATGTATAGTAATAGAGAATTACAGTCCACCAAGAAGGAGAGAGATACCTAAGTAGTTTTACACCCATACATAACTTGCATGAGGGTATTGAAAAAGTTATTCTCAATCACCTGCCGATCCATGAAATTGCATCTCATTGGGTTCTTCACAACACAGAGCTGTGTCTTAATTTATTTACATTTCAAGTGGGTGTGATACCTCACATTCCCCTTTCTTTACAGGCAAATGGTTTCTTTGTAGCAAGGAGGTGGATATTGCAGTATTAATAAAAAACATGAGAACATATCAGAGGCTGTCACAAACAAGGGGCTCAAGTTGACTTTCCTAAAGTTACCGCCACCAACAGAAGATACATTAATTAGCATTGGCCAAACTGCTGGGAGACACGTCATATTGCAAAATCAGACATTTACACACCACAACAGTATAATTATAGGAGATATGTTGTAGATTATTCTGCTGCCAATTCTATCTACTCGATCATTTTTTAGAGCAAATCGCAGAATACATCAACTGGTTGTAAAGGGACATGTACTAATACCTTTGTGCAACAAACGAATTTTTTTTTTGTTACATTAGATCGCTATGCAAGAGATAAAGAAACCATGTAGGCCTACCTATTTCAAAACTTATAATGATGAGTCAGGCAGCGATTATTCTCAGTGGGTTTGATATGCGTTCTTGTTCACATTAGTCCATCCAATGCATTGTTTAGATAATTTATGTTATACTGGTCAGATGTACTTTAAATTTACCTTCGTCGCACAATCCATTCCTCAGCAGGTGCCCCCATTCATTCACTTTGCTATCAAGCACATACACTGTAGTTTTCGAGAGTAGGATTATCATAAGAATAATATAACTTCTCATTACTTTCAGCAGATAGTCATTTATTTTGTAATATTCCTTTTTGATGTTATATTTTTATGTGGTAATATAAACATTTAAGAATGGTTACAATTATTATTAGCCAAGAAATAAGAATACTGACGATTCCAGAAATAATATATGTTCATTGTAGGCGTGGGCATAGTCAGGTAAATATTGTCAACTCTGAAAGATTGACCAAGTTAGCATTTTGCACCACTGTCAACATTTTGTCAGTTGATATCAGTCAGGTGATCAGATGTTGTTATAGATACATTTTAATATGCATTTAATTTAGGATAATATCATTTTTAAGAAATTTTTTTTATGTAAGTCTTGTTATTTATAATAGTGATGACTTATAATATATCAACCATAAATATTGTTTCCTTAAAACATATTACGCAGTATGGTGGACATTTTTTATTTTGAAAGAGCGTTGACTGTCAACAATGTTTTCATTTTTGATTGTTTTGATAATATGAGCTAATTCAGTGGTTTTGTTTTAATTTGTATACTTTTATAAATGGCTTATATAACTTTTAAAACTTTGCTGGGATTTATCTTTGCTGACTATTTGCGCTTCTATGTATATTTGGTTAATGATCTAGGATTAAAACTAACCTGTTTTAACTTTGCTGTTACTTATCCTTCACAGTAAGATTAAATAATGAAATTATTTCCGAAATATAGTGCGTCATTTACAAAGTGTTTTGATATTAAATAAATTACAGAATTGTGTTCTGTGCATTACTAAAATATCAGAAATATGTGTCAGATAAGCATTGTGACAAAAAATAATTTTGTTGAATTACTATTCAATCACTCACTCGGAACATGATCTACCGGTCCCTTATAAATTCAAAATGACCTTGACCTTTACCCCCACAACTCAAATATGCCCACAATCAATAAAATAGTGCCAAAAATGGACTTGGTATGCCAAAACCCGTTAGAAACCATATGTCACACATGAAATTCAAAGAAACAGTTGAAAAGTTATATTTAAGAGATATTTATGGCAGCCATTTTGGATTTTACGTTGAAAATATATGTTCCACTCAATAAATTTTGGTATATTTTTAAAATGTTACTCCCGGACGACTTAGAAATCAGATAAAAAAGATTCCATAACTATTGCGATTTGTGTCGGGTGTATCCGCAGGTTGCCCGGACTAACTTCTGAAATTTGAAGCCCGAAGTCTAAAATTACAGTTCAGAATGGCTGCCGAAAAACTCATACGCGGAATTCCAATCAATCGGTCATAATAAAAATAACCCACCCAAATTCAAAATGGCCACCACAAAAACTCATAAAACCTAGCCCAAATATTATTGTTACTTGAAAAGTCACAATTCATGTCTAGTTAGAAACTCGAATTTAGCAGATTATTTCATTGTTTACCATTGTTTCCCTGCGATTTCTCTCGACATTCTTGTTGCGAATTCTTTGGTGATGATGTCTATGTATGAGGTGGAAATGCAAATTAAATAAATGAGGTTTGTTTTGTTGTGGAAGCACATCAATTGATATTGTCTTGTCAAATGTGACAATATGCTTGCATTTACATGTATTTAAAAATAACATATTGGGCTTAAGCTATGCTCCTGTACTATCTCGCCATGATAATTTTTCCTTGGTTGAGAGGTTCATATCATGATGACATGTATTGCCATAAATAACCCTACAAATGATTATGAATTCCTTGCCCCCGAATCATTGGAAAATGGGGTAAGAAAATAAGCTTTGTGAGAATTTGGCCAATAGCCATTTCACTAAAACCCGTTGAGATTACATATTTATGTGAGCGACTGCATATGGCGGAGACATGACTAGTCTATGTGGGCGTCTGTTCGTCTGCCCATCCGTTCACCTACACGTATTTCCATTTACCTATACTACGATAAAAAGGCCGTGAAAGCCCAAAATTGTACAATAATGACGAACAAATGTCATATACATATTCACAATTACCGTGGTATGTGTGAGAAATATTCCAAAATTGTAAAGCGCAAACACGCGAACGCGAGAGTGAAAATCCTAACGGGTGTCTCCAGACATTCTTAAAACATGTGCTTAAATCAAAACGCTCAGATGTTTGTATTTTTTTGTCAAATTGATTATGACAGTCTGCACACCAACTCGAAAACCAACGCGAATACCACCAATGCGAAATAGTGAATTTTATCATTTTCCCGCGCAAAATCGCGCTCACTTCCGCGTCGGTATGTGACACGTAGATAATGAACCATCATTAAGCAAATAAAGGGTAATTGTTGTTGTTGGGTTAAATAAATTACCAGTTTTATATCAAGGTAATTGCAATTTATGGTTTCGACAATCAACAAATAAAATATGTCAATAGGAAATCGACAAACACTTTGTAAATGATTAGTAGGCAAATAAAATGTTTAACTTCACTGCAGCTCTGACCTGGTATCATACCCTCCTTCCTGTTCAGTTGAGCATCACCAGACCTTAGTTTCGCCCCCTACTCTTAGTTTCCATCCCTCTCCCTGAATGCCATGTAGGCCCCTACTGTGATATTAAATATAAGTAAATAGTTAGTGCTTACTGGCAGAGTGACGAGGGAACATATAACTTCACGTCACGCATCGCGGCAGCGGTTGACAGTATAAGGACAATAAATCACATACATGTAGTTCGCACAGCTACGTGGGGTGACAGTGAGTAATTGAGCAGTTTGTTCTTAATGTAACTATGTTATTGGGAATGGAATGAGTGCTTAGGCCTACACATGATGGTTTATTCTCAAATTAAACCAATATGAGTTATTTTCACCCGCTTGAAGTTGTGGGCCGCGGTAGCGAGACACAATTTCAAGTGGGTGAACATTTAAATTCCATAACTTAGTGCTTTAAGGGTTAATGTAGTTCCGGCTTACGCAGCAAACTCCAGACGTTGACCCAATGGTGGTTTAATGCTGGGCCATCATCTGCAAAACTGGTCCAACATTAAACCAGGATTAACCCTTACAACGCTGAGATATTTATGTATAAAACATGGAAACCAAAGGGGTTTTTTTTTCAATATGAAATCGTCATAAATATCTTCAGTCAGTTTTTTCTAATTCATTTGAATACCTACAGTATGTTATGGGTTTACGGCCATTATAAATATTTTTACTCTTACAGTGCTGGGATCTACTTTAGACGTCAGAATCTGACATCGACAGACGTCAGATTATGACGACTAAAGTAGATCCCCGCGCGATAATTAAGGTCAACGACCGCTGTTTTCTGGGTAGCCAACCTATCGAGGTACAACTTTAATTATTCTTTTCAGGCCTCCGAAACACTCATCTACACACGCACCCAATTTCTGATGTTTAACGGCCGTTACAAACAGCACTAATTTTAATCATCAATTATTCCAGGTGTATGTTCTATTTTTATGTGGATTATAAACCAGTCAAACACATCAACAACATGTAATTACTAAATCGTACACGGTTATTACATCCAATATATTGCCATGAGTTGTCATGGAGTACTTGTTCAATATCTGGGTCCACCATTCAATTATTAGAGGGTGTGGTAGGGTGAGGGGGGGGGGGGGCGGTCGGAGTATTTTTGGAAATACATATTTTTAGACAGACTTTTCGTGAAATAAATAATTGTACTGAAGGACATATTGTAGATAAATAATTAACTCTGAAATAAATAAATTAGAAATAAATAATTATATAAGGGCTCGGCTCATTAACATACAGATCAATATTAGGCCTAGTTTGTGATCCAACTTTGTGGATACAAAAAAATTATAAGAATGTGAAATAAATATATATCTCCCAACACAAGCTGAAATAAATCTTTTTCTTGAGGCAGAGTGTTAAAAAATAAAGTTCTGCAGATAGCAAGTGAAACAAATAGTTTGTACAATTCAAAACCTCCACCCCCCCCCCCCAAGGAATTGAATGATGGCCCCTTTAGTTGATGAATATATGTCCCTTCCTGTGCTTATGGAATTCATTGTGTTTTTATTCAACATAGTTATTAATGAGACAATTAGGCCTATGTGTCGAACCGGCATATTTGGATTAAAAAAACATCCTTTTGATAAAACTATATTTTTGAGTTCATCCGAAACTGCATTATACAAACCTATCAGTTGCGGATCCAGGATGTGAAGAAACGGGGGGGGGGGAGGTGAGCCCCAATATTTTTTTGCTGAATTCAGGTCAATTTAAGGGACTTTTTAAAGTATTTGGTGAAATGGACTGCGTATGTTAACCCTTAAAGCGCTGAAATATTTGAAATATAGAGAGCAAAGTTTTTTTTCAATTTGAAATCATCATAAATGTCTTGGTTAGTTTTTTCTGCTTCATTTGAATACCTATGTTATGGGTCTATGGCCATTATATGTATTTTACTCTTTCAGCGGAGATCGACTTGAGACAAACAGATTCTGACGTCTTTAGATGTTTAATGTCGGTTTCCGCACTGAACGGGTTAACTAGCCTCTGACGCTGATGGATTTATTTATATTGTACTACAGCTAGATAACCTTGGTTTGTAAATAATCAGAAACGACACTATATAAATCAATTTTATAAATCCAGCGAAGACCATATTATGATAATTTGAGATTACTTTGGTGTAATATGAGCTAATCTGGTCGACGGTGAACCATAATTAATTTTATTTCAATGTGTTTGTCGGTGTGAATGCTTTGCTATAGTGTTCTATGCCATTTACTTGGTAACGTTAGTTTATACAAACATATCTCAGCATTGTGAGGTTAATAGTAGGTGCTGAGAGAGGGTTTGCCAAAACTCTTTGAATCAGACCATAAGTAGTAGATCTAGCAGCTATACCCTCTCAACTTTGAGGTGAATAATTGCCTGTTGTCGTGATCTCCCTCGTGTTGTTCAGTTGATCATCACATACTTGAGTTTCGCTCCCCACTCTAATAAGTTTCGACCCCTCTCTCTGACGTTGTCTTTAATTAGACCTTTCTTCAGTTAGGCATCACCTTACCCTGGTATCTTGACCTACTTCCTGTTCATCCAGACCCTAGTATCACCAGACCTTAGTTTCACACCCTACTCTCAGTTTCGATCCCTCTCCCTGAATACTGCATATAGCTAGACCCCTGTTCAGTTAGGCATCACTCCACCCTGCTATATTGACTTCTTTTCTGTTACTCTGATTATTACCAGACCCTAATTTCACACCCCACTCTTAGTTTCGATCCCATTCCCCTGTATGTTTGGTCCTAAATTCACGCAATGATATCGTCATCACTTGACCACTCAACCCAGTGAACATAACAAGGCAAAGTATTGTCTCTGTGTCGGACCAACGTCATTAGATGTTGATATAGCTTTGAAAAACCGTCGGCCTGAGTTATAATTAGTGGGGAATTTTCTTCGTCATTTCATAAGCATAAAATCAACCTTGTCTAAGCTGTCCTCACTCTTCAGTAGCTGTCTTCAGTGACAAGGAAACCGCGCAGATATTCCAAGAAGAGGGTGATCGAGTTTGACCGTACTAAAATCTGAGTCAATATTGTGACGACTGGAGGCGTGAAATCAGCTGTCCCAGAACAAGAGTGACCAAATCATCCCACAGCAATGAGGGCATTTCACGTCGTCATTGTCATTGCGGTTGCTTCGCTTACAGCATCTCAAAATGTTGGCGATGGTAAGTTTTTTTGTGTGATATGTGTTAGTGGTGTAGTGACCAGCACTAGCATTTGTCCCGTCAAGGGCTTTTTATGCGCTCTCGGTATTTTCGTCCCCGTCTACCCATACCGTGTCCCATATTTTTATTATATTCATGATATATGACGCATATTTAAAGGCTTGAAACCACTAATAATGAAAATTAGCTTGAATGACTCCTTTATTTAAATGCTTGAAGCTACTAATAATGAAATTTAGCTTGAATGACTCCTTTGATTTAGTCCCGATTAGGTGTGAATCGATTGGGCCTGCCCAATGAGGCGACATCCCGTTGATTCATTATTATCAAATATACAGACCATTTGATTCATCGGCTCCGTCTCGAGATAAAATCGCCATGTCTGGTCTCATATTAACAAATTGCCATTCAAACACACCTTGTTGGTAAATTGAGCCAGGCGCTATGGTATTTGTCTTTTGTATTATTTGTTTACATTGTTTACATCTCCCTCTCTCTTATTAATAAATACTTATAAATCATTTGTTGTGTTTAGGAAATCATTAATCAGTGTTTGTAACAAAGTAGGTATAAAACAGTAACATGTTCACCACCAGTGATTGTCAAGGTATTGATAACTATCTATTAGGTAACCATTGAAAACAACGGTCATCTTGAACCTGACTATGGAGATATGGGAGCATTAGAATTGTGCAGTAAAATGAATGGTGCAGTCAATTTCAGGAAAATATTTTGTATAGTATGGTTGAAGTATCCTCAAGCTGTTTAAAATAAAATTTGGACCAGTTACGTCTAACTTTTTTTTTTGCAGATGAACGGACACCAGCACCAACGACCACGCCACTAAAACTGACGACAACGACAAAACATTCAACAACGAAAACACTGACAACAACAACAACACCGACAACATCACCGACGACGACAACTACAACACAGACAATAACAACAACACCAACTCCAACAACACCGACATCATCAACCACACAACACAACCACACAACCACACCAGGTGATCTATGCGTATTTATAGCTTTCTATTTTAAGTTTTCGGTGCATTATGTGTCTTAATTAGAATGCAACTTGTTAAATATATCTAGTCTGGTATGTTGATGTATATATTTATTGTGATATATTTTTTTAAAAGGACTATTTAACCCATACAATGCTTAAATATTTGTGTATAAACCATGTGCACCAAAGGTTTTATTTCAATTTGAAATCATCATAAATGTCTTAGTTATCTCTTTCTGCTCCATTTGAATACCTATGTTATGGGCTACGGTCATAATACATATTTTAATTCGTTCAGTGCCGGGACCGCCTTTATATGTCAGAATGCGACGTCTACATACTGATGTAGAAAAAAATGGTGTCAAGATTTAATATATTATTTTGTTTTCATGGGAATTACGAAATGACAATATAAATTAAATGACAATATGGTAGAATGAAAAAAAAACTGAAGCACAGCCCAGCACAGCACAGGCGTTTTAACATGCAGAGGGAAGTAGTTTCAGTCCCTCAAGCCCTCCGCCCCCAACTATTATAGTGGTATAGCCCCGGAATCAAATATATACAGGTAGGCAGGCATGTAGGTAGGTAAATATAGATATTTAGATATATATATTATTAGATAGATATACACACAGTGTAATATACAATAACATCTGTACGTATTGCAATATGATTATTCGGGAGGGGTTATTCACTAGGTTTTACTAGGACCATAAGGATACTTTTTAAAATAAACCTTCATGGTTGTTTTCTTGTTTTACCCTGCAGACTGTGAAAGAGTCCCATACACGAAAACAATAGGGAACTGCAAAGTGGCAACGTTTTATTGTGCTGGATATTGCCGTTCTGTGGAATTTTCAGCAGATAGTGGGTACTGCGAGTGCTGTAAGATCAAGGAGTTGGAGGAGATAGTCGAATCGTGTGATGGTAAGATAATCACTACTGAAGTATACAGATGTCCTAAAACTCATTTGACACTCGATTTAAAGTCTCTCACACTTTCTCTAACATTTTAAATTATTTTTCTGAAGTTTTTCCCCCTCTATTCGATGTTATACAGACGATAGTTATTATTACTAACAATGAATACAACATGCAATTAGTGCTGGACTACATAGCAGCGTGATGTGAAAAACGTCGTGTGAGAGCTAACACAAAAAACAAAGGTTATGCATGTAGGCTCGAAACAATGTAAATCTACAGAAGCTATTTTTATTTGCATGAAACTGAATTGGAATCAGTGTCAAAATATAAATACAACAGGAAGAAGTTTAAAATAGGTGAGTCGTCACAATTTGCTGAGCAAGGAGTGGTGTTGATTAAAAAGTAAATATCAGTGAGGCGAAATGACTGTTCCAAGTGAAATTATTGCAATATTTGCCTTGACCGTAACACGGGATCTCAAACGTATGCAAAGCTTTATGAATCGTGTAGTGTCTATTATGAATTATTTCGGTATATGGGACTTTTGCAGAAATACACTGGATTTTACCTAAATACTGTACTTTTCTTGTTAAATTTAAAAATACTATGCAAGCACGCAAACACCCCTAGGGTGATGTTAAAATTGGTGTTTGATCCCAGAGTCTTGCACCTGGTTGTGCTTTTCTATACAGGTCCCCAGTGCCGTAGCATTGGCATGAACTAATCAATAATACGTCTTTTATCTGGTATAATAAGACATGACTGGTAGGCGACGTGACAGGGCTAACTCTCCTGTTCACGGCTAGTGATCCGTGCTAGTTCATACTTTACTTAATTCTGCCTCATGTCTAGTTATATCCCCTTTTATTCTCTTCCTTAGAAGTACATATATCATTCGTTGGCTGGTCAGCATCAGCGGTTACGTTAGCTTAACCTGGACTTAATTAGTGTCTGACCCTAACATGCGTCTCGCACCTCCCCTGTTGTCCGGCCGGTGTAAAGTCTAAAAATATACCCCCCTCCCAGATTATACCCGGATAGATTGTGGGCAACCCAAATCTACCTCGGGGTAGATCCTGAACTATACCCCCGGGGTAGATTACGGTGGCTCCCAGAATATAACCCTCCCTCCCAGGATCTACCCCCTTTATTGCAATTATTTGAAGTGTCTTCGGCTACCAGAATCTACTCCTCCTTCCCATAATATACCCCTTTTTTCAACAACTATATGCGACCCTCCCAGAATCTACCCCTCCTTCCCAGAATATACCCCCCTTTTCAACAACTATATTCCACCCTCCCAGAATATACCCCCCTTTTGAAGAACTGTATGCGACCTCCCAGAATCTACCCCTCCCCCCAGAATATGCCCCACTTTCAAACAAGTATATGCGACCCTCCCAGAATATACCCCTCACTCCCAGAAAATACCCCCCTTTTCAACCAATTTATATGTGCGACCCTCCCATAATCTATCCCTCCCTCCCAGATTCTACGCCCCTTTTTAACAAGTATATGCTACGCTCCCAGGATCTATCCCTCCTTCCCAGAATATACCCCCTTTTCAACAAATGTATATGTGCGACCCTCCCAGAATCTACCCCGCCCTCCCAGAATATATTCCTCTTTTCAACAACTGTTTGTGGCCCTGCCCCAATCTACCCCTCCCTCCCAGAATATACCCCCCTTTCAAACAATTATATGCGACCCAACCAGAATCTACCCCTCCCTCCCAGAATATACCCCCCTTTTCAACCAATTTATATGTGCGACCCTCCCATAATCTATCTCTCCCTCCCAGAATCTACTCCCCTTTTCAACAAGTATATGCTACGCTCCCAGAATCTACCCCTCCATCCCAGAATATACCCCCTTTTCAACAAATGTATATGTGCGACCCTCCCAGAATCTACCCTTCCCTCCCAGAATATACCCCCCTTTTCAACAACTATAATATTATGCGACCCTCCCCGAATCTACCCCTCCCTCCCAGAATATATCCCCCTTTTCAACTAATTTATATGTGCGACCCTCTCAGAATCTACCCCGTCCCTCCCAGAATCCACCCCCATCTCAACAACTCTGTGTGACCCACCCAGAATCTATCCCTCCCTCCCAGAATATAACCCCCTTTTCAACCAATTTATATGTGAGACCCTCCCAGAATCTACCCCGTCCCTCCCAGAATATACCCCCATTTCAACAACTATGTGTGTTCCTCCCGGAATCTACCCCTCCCTCCCAGAATATACCCCCTTTTTCAACAATTATAACCCTCCCAGAATCCGCCGCTCTATCCCAGAATAATTTTCAGCTCCGGGAGCGAGTGGTAGATTCTCTCACAATTACATGTAGTTTTTAGAAAAGTGGTATATTCCGTGACTAAGAGGTATTCTTGGAATATCGCATTTAGAATATCGCATTAGCTATATTCTGAGAGGAGGGGGGGGGGTAATATATTTGTCAAAAAAGGGGGGTGCATTCTCGGAGGGAGGGGTAGTTTCTGGGAGTGTCACATATAGTTGTTGAAATGTGGGTATATTCTTGGAGGGAGGGGTAGTTTCTGGGAGGGTCGCACATATAAATTTGATGAAAAGGGGGGTATATTCTTGTAGGGAGGGGTAGATTCTGGGATCCGAAGACACTTGAGCAAATCACGAAAACACGAAAAGGGGGGTAAATCCTGGGAGGGAGGGGTAGATTCTGGGAGCCCCCAGGATCTACCCCGGGATGTGATCTAGAATCTACCCAAGGGTAGATTCTGGGAGATCTCAGAATCTACCCGGGTATAGTTTCACGGCAGGTATAATCTGGGGTGTTACGCCGGGATGCGCTTGATTTAATTACTTTATAAGGGTGACCCTCTCGCCACCTGGCGAGGCATGGGTTCTGTGATCTTTCCTGATCGCGACGGTCCTGGTGTAATCCACACAAACACTTATCAATTTTTGTCAGGTGCAGATAAGCTCTGGTCGCATAAATGTGTGGTCGCTACAGCTCGAATGCTCTCGTTACCGTCAGACCTAATAACGGCCCTGATTGCCATGTATTGTCTAAGTCATCTGTTAGCTAAAATATCATTCTTAGAACCTGGTGTTATATCATTTACGAGCCACTAGAACGACTTGTGTAAACTCTTATTTTGTTTGGTCACCTGCCAGGCCCAACTGCGTAGTTAGAATCTAACTGCGCACGTTGGATCTGACTTGTATTTTTCAGTACTTCATCCTCTCTATATTATTAACTAATATATGGGAATTCATAGATGTAATCCTGGATTCTACATGACGTCATGACTTAAAGACCTATATATACACATACATACGGTTTCCTACATGTATCTACAGACATAACTCAAACGAATAAATATATGACATATATACATAGATAGGTAGAATATATAAGTTCAGTTATATATAAAGTTGGGTATGTTTTAAACCCCAGAATAAATTTATTGTATTGGCTTGTCTTGTTATGGCTTGATATTCTGTGATACAAACGCACAAAAAACCTGTATCCAATCAACTTCATTGACCTATGACGTACATCCGGGGTCAACCAAATAACATTTTTTGATGGTCAGGCCAGATACAAAGTTGTCATTTTTGGTGTATAGTGTAGTGGGAGAGGAGTGGGTGTTGAAAGGGGGTGCCATGTATGTATTAATAATGTGTACGTGTGTGCTCTCTGTTACAGGTTTTGATATTAGTTACACCCAACCAAAGAGCTGTGAGTGTGACTTTTGCTAATCCAGCGAGAACAGAAGAATAACAATGTAGAACTAATGGGCCTATCCTGCTCAGTAGATGCAAACAACATTTATCAATGAATCTCTCATGTTAGATTGAAACACAGGGGTAGAATTTTTATATAGAATTCCCTTTGGACAAATAATGTCGCTGAAAAAAAACATAATCAGAAGGTTTACATGGGTTATAGTTGACTCTGTTACATTATGACATCACCACTTGCACCATATGTACTCAGCAAATGATGACGTATTCAAAATACAGTATTTTGGACCCATGCTGCCAATAACACATTACTTTACACACTCGGTCTACAATGATCGCCTTGAAATGTCATTAACTAGTTTGTGTTGTTTTAGTTTTAGTGAATATATTCATAGATTGTATCTATATTACTCTTTAAACCGATCGTGTACCTCTGATACTAAGAATGATTTATAATTAGTATACTGTGGACACGCAACATATATTATTATTATTATTAGATATCTTGATGGTGCGTACGCAAAATCGATTACAAATCATACAAGCTGAATGATCAACGCGTTCATTAACTCAACATAAGAATAGTTTTTGTGCACTGTATAATGACACATATATTGTTGAATGATACATGCAACACAAAATATATGGTCCAGCTTTCTGCGTAATATCGAATCAAGCGATCTCGTTAAATATCACGCCGAATGGTGTGCTTTATAACCGATACAGTAATCGCTAAACTGCATACTGATATGTAATATTCTACCATGTCGACGGAGTTTTAAAAGTTTTGAAATATTAAGCTTAAGTAAAAGAATAATTCTGAAATGATCATGTTGAAATACATTTTATTGGTATTCACCACCGATGCCGTTTATGTTATATTAGACACATGTATGTATACATTACTTCAATAATAAATTTTACTTACCCATTTTAAAATGAGTTTTCATATAAATTTTAAACTAATACACATGTAGTTTTTAATTTATGGGACTTTAATTTATGGGACTTTACATACAGAAAATTAGAAATGGAACGACATGAATATAAAATGACTGGCAATGGAGAGTTTGTTGTGTTTTCCATGAGATATCTAGCAAACAGGTGATGTCGACCTAGTGGTGGCTCAGTGTTAGACCAGCGTCGCCCCATCTCCTTATAAATCAGAATAAATGTCAATCATACGGCAGGTTGAACCTCACCCAACAAGTCCGCATAATAATCCAGGCTGTTAGGGGTTTCTCTGTGCACTTTTGGAAGAAATTACCTTTTTTTGCCCAGATGATCAGTAGCATATACTCTTTCGATCCTGATATAGCGCAGTCAATTCTGACACGATTAACACCTGATTAACATGTAATTAGTATCCGTAATTAGCAAAATCTGGAAAAAAATCCAGAGAAAATAATATCTCAAGAATTGGTGGGTGGATTTTAATGATTTCAAGTTCAGCTATCTGTTTGATGGATAATTGACAAAACAAAAATATTTTTGAGATTATTCATCGTCAAGGTCACGTGATGTGTCGAGGTCAAAGTCAAATCGAGGAAAATTGGACAATTTCGGGCATTAAATAGCGCATTTCAAATTATGCAAAATTATTTGATGTAATTTAAAAAAAACCATTATCTGTAACCTTTCATTTGAGGGTTTAATGGAGTATTTATCTAATAACCGGGGTCGTAATTGTTTGGATAAGTTGTCCACCCATAAGGTGTCTTTTTTGCACATGTCTCGTAAATGGATTAACGTTATGACTTTAATTATATTCTTTTAGTACACTGTGTATTTTAATGTTGTACAAACTGTTATGCACTATTATATATCATATAATCGTCAAGATCAATTATTAACTTCAAGTTCAAAGTCAAGGTCATATTCGAAATATTTTTGGAACTTTTGTGATGGCCGTCTCCGACATGGAATTGATCAATTTAATGCCAATTTTAATTATAATTATGATGGGGTTTATATCAACGTGAAAGTGTTTTTTATCTAAGCAATAAAAAAATAGATTCGATACTTGTAAATGAAATGAATCGGGCTTTAGGCCACCTTTGTGCACATATAGGCTTAACTGGGCCAGGAGAACCTCCTGAGGATGGTGAGATGATTGAGATGACACTGTCCTCCAGACACAGGATTCGAAATTCGAGCCCTGGCGGTCTGAGGCCGAGCACGCTACCTCTCGGTCACGGAGGCTCCCCACAATACTGTCTTTCACACGTGGATGGGGAAGAAACATTTTTGTTTCTTTCAAACCGCCGAGACCGGGAACCGAACCCCGAACTCCGTGAAAGGCAGCGGTGCTAACCACTACCCTAGGGCCCCCGCCCTCGATACTTGTAGGGCATAAACGAATGGCAAAATAGCCCACGTGGTGAACTTGTCAATTTAACGATACAATGAAAAATATTGGATATTCAAGCAAGTAACATTATCCTACTCGGACCTTTGTCAATATTGTGCATATTTATACACTGATGAAAAGCAAATATGACAGCTACTACAGGCTCTGGAAAACAGCACTAAAACTAGAAATGCTACTCAAAAGGCTGCAATATGTTTCCATTAAAAACTTTATGTGATATTTATAATTATAAATAACACTCTTTTTTAAGCATACACATATTTGGTTCAGAAAACATAGGCCAACTATCGATATGTCAAATAATTATGTTTTATTTAGACGCTTTCATTGACCATGTTGACCATTTTTTGTTGTTGTTTTTGTCTATTCTTGTGTAATAAAAAAATATGTTTGAACGTATGTGGAGAGATGACTATTCACTCCACTGCAACATGCAATATATCATTGTAACGGGAATTGAATTTCCATGTGTACATTAATAAACTAGACCAGCAGCGACAGACCTATACTTAACTCCTGCCCCTAAATCTAAACAGGTCGGGGTGTTCTCAATGACCACTAGAATATATCAATAATCACCAGGACCGTACGCAGCATGAAGTGAGCTCAGTCCCATTAAAGTTACACCTATGGAATCAAATTTGATCTTACTAATACCGAGTGTAGTGATACCAAAAGTGTAAGAATTGGTCCATTCATTGCAAAGATATTGCTATTTTCCGAACTTGACCTCCACTTTGACGAACATAGCGAAAAACACACCCTGTGTTAGAAAATGGGCTGTATAAAAAAACTGATACCACAATTTGTTTGTACATACTACCTGGGGTTGTTGCCGAAGGTCCATTCTACCATTCTGTCAATT